>JBAMJV010009545.1:0-16651 GCA_037951105.1 Echinarachnius parma
TTATGTCCTAAAACATTTTTTGATCAATAGAGGGCGCTATGCTGCAAATTTGTGTCATGCGGACTATCATATAATGGTTATATCACCCATTGATCTAGTTCTTTATTGATTCTAGATCACTACATTAAAATTATATCATATTATTCATCTCTTATAATATCTCCCATATATATAACATGTACAATTCAGAGGTCACAGCGTTACAGTCACGGCGTTACAGTGCACAGATACATTTATGATATCATATTTACTATGAGCATTGGATTTTTTCTACATTTTTATTTGGATGTTCTAGCTTGATGTCTAGTACAAAGAATCAATGTGACAAAATTACAAAATGTTCCTGTAGTTCACAGAGTTTACTTAGTTTCTTACCATGTAAGAAACCCATGTCTTTTTGCCATCACGGCGTTACAGCAGATATTGATATTCATAATTCATAATTTATTGGGAATTTTGGTTTTCTTTCCTATTGTAAATAATTGGTAGGATAGTGGTAACAGATGCATATCAAAAGTTGGTTCTGGATCTTTAGATTTTATGAGTTATTTGGACTTTCATTGTGAGAAACACCCTCTGACCTTCACGGCGTTTGCTTGGAATTGCCCTAAAGCAGGCTTCTTATATATATTTTTTGTTCCCTTCTATTTTGGTATGTGTAAAATTCTTATTTATGAATTTACATTTCGGGGGGGGGGGGCTCTTTTGGGCATTTCGGAGGCGAATTCACCCTGAGCCCCAGTGTATTTTGTCACTGTCCTATTAAGCTAAAGATTAATCCTTGTTTTAGCAGACTGACACCAGAGATGGATGGGTAGCTTTTACCTTTGAATTCATGAATACATGCATTTCTTTTTGTATTAACCCATTCAGACAGACCCTACCTGTACCTGCAACATAATGATACATGTATATTATGTAATCATACGATCAGTTGATTTATAATTGTACAATTAATCAGTTGATTGTAACAGCATTCAATAAGCTATACACATGTATTCATTGATTGAATGATCAATTGATCAATCGCGCAATCACGCAATCGATCATACGATTAATTGTGAATCTCGATGTAAAAACAGTATACCCAGTACTGATCCCGCATATAAATGTACTCGGGTAGGAGTGTGTACATAAAGAATGTGTGTTATAACAAATACTACTTGAAAGCGTTAATATACAAACTTAAAGTGAAGGAAAATTGATGTCTTTCCCTCTGGGTAGAAGATGGGGGGGAAAATGATGCTCTGTTATCATTTTGAGAGAGCTCTCTCAATCACTAATAAAAAGCTGGCAAAAGTAGTGAAAACAAACAAACAAACAATACAAAATTGTGTTTAAAGAAGAAAGAAAAAATCAAGGTACGAGGCCAGGGGGGTGTTTCACAAAGATCCTAAGTTGAACTTATCTCTAAGTTGGACTTAAAAAGTATGGAAAGCCATTAGTATCTTTGAAAAGTTGTTGTAAATGTCCTTTTTCAAAGGCATAAAATGTTGATTCAAACCATTAATATTTTCTATTATCAAGGAGATTTCATGTTCTTGATGCAACATGTATGAATGTCTAAAATTCTTGCTTTGTTGCTTTTGAATATATTGTATTCTAACGCTACAAATGGCTTTCCATAATAGTTAAGTCCAACTTAGCATCTTTGTGAAACACCCCCCATGAGATTGAGCGTTTTTCTGGCAGGAAAGAACATCAGTTAACCCACTTGACTACTAGAACCCGGTGGGTTGTGTACAAAGTGTATGGGGATTCCAGAAACTAGAAGGGAGCGGGTTAAACGATTTAACCTGTTCCTTTAATACTGGATTTTGCAATCACCATAGAGTAAACACAGGACCCATATGCATGTTGTTTCCCAATGGGTTAAAGTCACACAATTTCTTCTTTGATATTTTTATGAACAGAAGTATCAAGTTTGCTTGAATGTGTGTAATTATATCATTTATATCTGATATTGGGATTATAGTTTGTTAGTCCAAGATATGGATTTGTACTTTAAATTTCTTTTGAATACATTTTTTCTTGTCTTAAAATGCAGTGCAGTCATGCCTGTGTAGTGGCCATCTTTAATAGGGAATTAAGAAAAGTGGACAGTGCTGTAGACAGGTGGCCTCTATAGACATGTTCCATAACATTGTTGTTTTTCTCTGTAGGTGATCACTCAAATTGGTGGCCACTATACAAGCCAGGTTGGCTGCTATAGACAGGTGACCACTAAGACAGGTTGAATGACAGTATGATATATAATGTGTGTGTTATTTTGTCTGCCCATCTCTGTGTGTGACTTGGTGGTTTTCTTCGTATTCTCCTTTTTGTTGTAGACAGTGAAAACAATACATGGGGGCTCAAGGGGAATTCGCCCCTGAAATGCCAAAACGAGCCCCCGAAAATCATTTAAAGGGGACCACCAGGCAAAGAACAACAATATTTTGTAATATCAAATAATGTAGATACCCAACATTTTGCAAAGGGTTGTGTAATTCATAAACAAAGCAATTAATTTCCACCACTTACGAAACCCCTATTTTTTTCCTGGTTCCGTACGGGCCAAACATTTGCGGGTGCGCCAATGCTATTCACGCGTACGTTTGGAGACAATAGAATCCTGGACGATTCGTTCGCTCTGGACAAAGTAGTCTTCGTTTATCAGACCCATGAACGCATGCTTTAGAATGGTGATGCATTTTCCAATTATATATTTTTTTCTGGAAACATATTTTTGTGAACTTGTTGATGGAATGGACTACTAAAGATGTTACCATTCATTTATACGAATATTATTTTTGGCTAGTGGTACTCTTTAAGAACCCCTGAAAATGTGCATAGAGTTCAATGCAAAGAGTTCAATCAAATTTTGAAGTGTTATTTTTATGCAGGCAATTTGAAAAGTAGTTTTTTCCCCCCTTGAACTTGTAGATGCGATGAATAGAGCAAAACATTTCCTGGAAAAGAATCCTATGAGACAGTATAACATGCATATTATTTCCAGCCCCAATGTTCTCCAATTTGATCTCTTAGAAGGGATATACATGTACATGTACAGGTACATGTAGTATTACTTTGTTGACATGTGCAAAAAGTGATGAATGGTTGATGTGTATTGTTGTGCTTTTATAATGCATGTCCTCTGAGTAATGTGTGGACATTTCACCTTAAATACATGTAGATGTTATACCGTAAAACTTCGCCTATAGGCGCTATTATCTCACAGTATTAGCAGGTATTAATCAACAGCCCCAGCCGCGTCCACAAGGATCTAGTATAATGAATATGTATCTAGCCCTTTGTCAACGATCTTCGAGTAGGTCTTAATGAATATTCATGATAGCATAATCATGTAAAGTTGAGACAACCCTATTGAACCAGTATTGAACAAGTTTTACGGTATGGCCAAGAAATGAGGGATATTTGCAGCCTCCGGGGGCGATGGGGACCTAGGCAGCTTGACTGACTTGGTCCTCGTCGTCGCTCCCTTCTTCGCTTCAACTGGCATCTTCGATCAATAGTTGTAGCTCCTTCATATGTTGACTGCGGTATAATTCTAACCCGTGTAGCGCGCAGAGCAGCGACGGAGGTCGTCCTGCTAGGCAACTAATCGCAGCGCTAGCGAGCTGAAGCGAGCGGCAACCAGCGACTGCGAGCTAAAGCGAACGGCGTACGAGCTAGACCCGCAGCATAGCGAGCGGCAAGCGCAACGGTTTGTGCTGCTGCAAGCGGTGTGCGAGCGATAGCGCAGCAATACACGCAATCGTGCGAACGACAACGAGCTAAAGCGAGGTAAATTGGGTGGGAAACACAGCTATAGGCAGTGACACGTGCTCAAAAAAAAGAGGTGCGAATGATTGCGTATACCTGCGCTAGGTCACTCGCTGTTGCTCACATTCACTGGTTGCCACTCGCATCTGCTCGTAGGCAATTTCACCTTGCGTTTGCTTGCGAGAGTTTAGAAAATTTTAAAACTAGCGAACGACCAACGCAGGCCTGTGCGCTAGTCTGCGTAGTGAGCACGCTTTATTGCGCTTTATTGGGTATATCTGCGTTCGGGCAATACGCAAAGGTGTGACCGAGGCATAAGATAATAGCACTTAGAGGGTTTAAAGGGATCTAGTAACATTTTCAAAATCCTCAAAACTTACTTGGAACTTTACCGGTTCTCACTTACCTCATTGTATCAATAGAAGCATGGAACAGCTTTCGTATTCCCAAATTTCTCTTCCTTAATAAAAAATAATTGAACTTTTGAGATGTTTTATTATCTACGGTTATCTACGGGATAATTATTACTGTGTACAAAGTCAGTGCAATGAGTAAGCGAATATCACTTTGCATTTTTGCTCATTACTTGGCCATGTAATATCCATTTAAAAGTGAAATGTTCACACATTACTCAGTGGACATATCGGGACGCTGAAATACACAATTTTATCAACCATTTGCCATTTTTGTTTTTGTATTCTCTCCATGTAATGTGGCACTGAAAGGGTTAATAACCTTGATCCATGTTATACTAGGGCATACCTTGTATTAAGTACATGTAGGTCAATAGGATCATCTTCTTCCTCTTTTTCCTACTCATCTGTCAGCGCAAGATATTTTGAGAGCACTCTAGAATAGTGAGTCATAATTGATGATTTTCAATGTGTATATTTTGGGGGCTCTACTCGTATAAACAATCCAGAAGGAGGCTTGAGGGGCTGGGATGGATGGTGGATGGTGGAAGTTGGTTGCCAAGTTATCAGTGATGACTACCATCTTAGGGATCTAGTAACATTGTCCAAATCCGCAAAATTAAATTGGAATTCTAGCAGTTCCCTCATACATTGTTGTATTCATATTAACAATAGAAGCATGGGACAGGTATTGGGTTTTCACTGGTAGGAGTGGAACGTGTATGCAATTATACGTGTATGATGCTGTTTAGTGCATTGTATGGCTGCCAGAATGCATTGATCCCAAGGGAGCAGAAAGTGCACGTCATGTGCGGATTGATTGCGAGTGTATGTCCGATGACCGGGGTAATAATGTAAAGCGCTTTGAGATGATTCATATTAGGTGCTATATTTATAAATCAAAACATTATTTCTACCCAGGTAACCACATGTAGTGACTTAAAGTGATCCATTAAAGTGGACTTCCACACGATTTCAAGCTTCTAATGATTGAAAGACAGATATTCTAGGTCAATAAACACAATTTTGTGTGAAAAAAGTATGATTGTGGGTTCTTATAATTGGCTTTGAAATTATAATGACACAATTCGCGAGCGAGCTTGTTCTATCCCACAATGCACCAATTTGTGACGTGCACCCCTCACTATGCGCCTATCTATGTTTTTACACTGCAGCGAATGTGTTCTTTTGATCTGACCAATACAATGCTCGATCATGAATAGTTTAAGGGGGTTTTACACCGGGCCCTGCGTAGAGTTGCGTAGAGTTGCGTACTGTTGCGTACCGACTACGCCGAGTGTACGCTGGCCTACGCAACTCTACGCAACTCTACGCTGAGGTACGCAGAGGGGTACGCGAGATGGACGCAAAAAATTAAACATGTTTAATTTTTTTCGCGTACTGTCTGCGTAGACACTGAACGCAGAAAGTACGCAAGTCTACGCAACACTACGCTACTGTACGCCATGCCAACGCAAGTCTACGCAACACTACGCTACTGTACGCCATGCCTACGCAATAGTACGCTGCCCTCACTACGCCAGTCCGACGAAACATCTACTCGCGGCCCCTACGAGCGTTAATTGCCGAAGAATGTTTTTTGTTCTCGAATACGCGGGGAATACGCAGCCTATTTTGGCGTACGCGGTACGCAACTCTACGCAAATCCGGTGTAAAAGGGGCTTTAGTCCACGATGCGCCACTCAACCGTGCCTTTGAGCATTACTGCATTGACTGAACCGTTTGAAAATACTTGCCTGCCCGAAATTGTTTGGCTTTCATTGGAATTTGAATAGACACAAAGTCCCGTAAACGTGGTTATTGAATTTCCTGGCTCTGCATGGCCGCCTATTATGAATGACACATGCAGTGATCACAATGCAGTGGCACCGGATTCAAGCCTACTCAAGAAATTGAGCAAAGTGAGGGTGCTACGAAGGGTCTCATGATTGTGTGCAGTAAAGTTAATTATTTCCTCAGAGTTAATGACATTAGCAAAATCTCTTAGAAATCAACCAAAGAGAGTCAAATCCTGAAAATATTCAAGCACATCCATAGATTTATTTCCAATATACTGTACTTTTTAAAAACTCGTCCGGAATTCTCCTTTAACTTTGTCAAATTCAACTAAAATCACTTGGAGCTTTCAAACTTTTCTCGCACCTTGTTAGTTTACTTATAAAAGACGAATGAACTGGGTTTTGATTTGTCAAATATCTCCCTAGTTATGGAGTAATAAAGATTGAAGTGAAAAGTGTTCTAGAACGCTTTTCAATTGTACTCAAAAGTATATACAAATTTGGATACTTTCATCGTTCATAGTCCAAATATGTTTTATGTGTGTGCCTGTAGACTTTCATTTATTGCTCAGCATTAACAGTTTACAGACCCATGAATGTACTCAACTTATGTACTCAACATTTAATTGTGAAATTTATCAAAACTGAACAAAATATTTTGCTATAGAATGAGAGCTGGGGAAAGGGATAGTTGAGTTTTGGTATAGAGGGCGCTACACAAAATAATTTGTTTGTGAGATAATGAAAAACTGAGTGTCAAATTTGAAAGAGCATACAATTTTAAAGACAGAATAAACTTTATTTGATCAAAATCGGTTCAGAAATGGCTGAAATATTCATAAACATAACCATTTGTAATAATTGTGGGGCCCCACAATTATTCAATAATTTTGAACCAGCCGTTAGAAATTTGTTTCCTCTTTTCAAAACTTGAGTGTTTAGAGAGCCCCTCTTGAGTTTTAACGGCTCTTTTTGAATGATAACAGGCTTTTTACTTGGTCATTTGTAATTTTGTATTCATTTCGAGCATGGTGGAGTTATAACTTTTAGTTTGTAATATGTAATGGTGCAGGTTTTGGTTACTAAGATTCAGTTTGACCAAAACTGTACTCTCTTTACCAGAACTCAACTAACCCTTTAATACAGTGAATGGTACAAATTTAAGTTAATTATTATGAAGCTCTACAGACATTGCTTTTGAAATATAATTATATTTTTAACAAACAATATCGAATTGGAGGTCAGAGCTCGAAGTAAATGATACTCGAGTGAATTATAATTTCCTGTGGATTAATCCACATAACTAATGATCTGATTAGACCATATCCTGCACTGGGTATTAAATATGCCAAGAAGTTAGAAAACAGTTGTAATTAATTTCTTGTTGTTGGTTTTTTTTTTTTTTTTTTTCATGCCTTACTTGTTTGTATATAAGTGTCACAGGTCTTACTTGGACCTGGCCCCAGTTTTCAATATTTATACAGGAGATTATTTACTCAAATAAATCAAAAAGGGACAAAAGTGTATACGATTAATTATCTTAGCCTTAAAGGTAGACTAAAACGTTTTAATCATAAAAATAAAGGTCATCAAGCATGAATCAAACAATCATATATAACAACTATTATAAGCAGTGAATTAACTCTAATTCAACCTAACTTAAAATATCAACTTATATGACTTAAGATCAAATGCTGTTCAACTTAACCTATAAAACCAACTATATAACTTTAAATCTAAAGTTATTTAACTAAATATCACCAAGGGTTTCCTAACTTATACAGGTAAGTGGGCTTCTATAAATTATCTTGGTTGTCTTGGTTGTCTTGAGTTCCACTCGGGGAGAGCGAAGATATACCGAGGGAGCAGGGAACCTGAAATAAGAATATAAGGCAAGGAGAACTCCTAAACGGCTGTAATGTACTTCGGGAAGAAATTCACAAACACGTGTTCTCTCGTTGCTATCAAAAATGCATCTCAGCCTTTTGTAAAACCCAAGCTAAGATGAGGTGAGATGCCTTATCTTAGTTCAGTCAACATCCATGAGTCGCTGTTTAGCACAACAAGGTCTTTGTTTCCCAGTAATCTTAAAGCACAGTGCACATTAAATAAATCACTACCTGGGTACCAGCAACTTTTATCAATGCCAGATAGGTACTTGTACTATGTATGGCCTACATGCACAATGACATTCTTTTGTACTGGTCAAGGAACTGAACATTCAATAGAGACATAAATACTTAATCTACATTAACCAAACTACAGGGTCTGACATTAAGTATAGTCAATACCTAATAATACTCTAACGCGACGAGGGGGGTATTGGGGGGGTATCCCAGCCCATTTCCTACAAGCCTTAGCTCGCGTCCTCCCGCCCGCCCTCGATCGCCGCCGGGCGGGGTCGACGGCACGAGCGACGTCTCAAACTCGATAGTAGGACGTATTCCTTTCGTGTTGCGGTCGCAATAGTCGTCGGGATGGCTAAGAGGAGCAATTCGGGACCGGCTCTTCCTTCCCCGGAGGGAGCGTAATTATCAGCTCGGCCCTATCCTCTTCGCCCCGGAGGGAGCGCGTTATATTATAAAATACGCCCCCTTTTCGTCCATTTTCGATCGCCGCCGGGGGGAAACACCCACGTACGACGCTTCTGAACTATGCTTCGCCTATATCTCCGCTTGAGTCGCGCCCCGTGATCGCCGTCTGAGTGGTTATATTTGATTTTACAGGGGGAGTGAATTCGCTGGCTGCAACCGCGAGCTTCCGCCTCTGGGTCGAGCTATAATTTTTCGTCGCTGGCCGAGCTATAATTTTTGTCAGACTGTCTAAACGCGCTTTGCGGACTAAAACAATGCCCAAATTCGGTGTTCGCGAGCAAAATTACTTCTAAACCTACAATGAATTGTAGGTTGTTTTTTGTTTTCAGCTTAAAAGGACGCTTTTTGACGAAAATAGCGACGAATAAAGATTCGCCAATAATGACCAGGCAGTCGACGTATCTGACTCTGTCTGAGTGATTCCATCGGCGACGAATATTTCACCGAAAATGACAGATTTATCGTTGTCGATCGAGTCTGGTACGTTTTGTTGTTTGAAAACATAGCTATGACCCCTTATGTCGGCCACGAAATTTAAAAATTTACCCCATTGTTGAGTTTTGCGCATTATTTTATTAAAAAAAATAATTATGCAGATCGAGCTGCCCTGGTCCGGTTCGATCCTAATTTTGTCACAACCTTACGCCGACGGCTAGGGCGTCGATTCCGATCCGGCTCCGTTGCGCGTGTATGCGTACTATAGCTGCATTGCCATTGAGTTGTGTTGCACTGCATGAAACTGAAGCCCGTACTCATGGTACTGTGCATTCGAAAATGAAATCGTTGGTTTTCAAGATAATTAGCATTACGTACACAGGCAATCTTTACGAGCTATTTTGGAAAAGCAATTTTAACTTTTCGTTGCTATCATTCTGTATTCTCAAGCATTTTGTTCTTAGAATAATTATGTAGATTCATTCATTCATTCACCAAGTTATGTAACTCTAGAGAAAGGCCCTTCGCGCCAGGCCCTTCGCGCCAGGCCCTTCGCGCCAGTTATGTTGTACATATGTTTTAGAGAATATTGTGTGCCAGGCAGCCACTCATTTTCATTCATTTTGTAACACAAGCTTCTTTTCACTAAAGTGACCACTTACACATGTATGATGCATGATATTAACAAATACAATTGGGGGGGGGGGGGGTAGTCGTAAGAAATGTTTGAATTTAAAAAGGGGGGGTGCAAACCCCACCCCAACCCCAATAATAATTTTTGGGGCAAATGGGGGGGGGGGGGGGGGTTGAACCCACCCTGGGTACTCCTATGTGTGTCTGTGATTATTTGAGGGGGGGTTGAACCCACCCTGGGTACTCCTATGTGTGTCTGTAATTATTTTTGGGGGGGTGTGTCGGTTAAGAATTTTTGAGGAGGGTTGTCGGTGAAGAATTAACGAGGGGGGGGGGTGTGTCGGTGAAGAATTATCGAGGGGGGTGTCGGTGAAGAATTGTCAAGGGGGGTGTTGGTGAAGAATTTTCGAGGGGATGTCGGTGAAGAATATTCGAGGAGGGAGGTGTCGGTGAAGAATTTTCGAGGGGGGGGTGTCCGTCAAGAATTTTCAAAGCCGAGTACAAGATCCTTCAAACAATTTTGTGGCCAAGAAAGATATCTGTAAAACAATTATCCATAAAAAATGTTTGAAGCCAAACCGAGTTCCGAAAAATGTTGTCGAAGCCGAAACGAAGATCTGTACAAAATTGTTCAAGGGGTGGGGGGGGGGGTTATTTCCGAGTGTCGGTCAACATTTTTTGAGGGGGGGGGGGGGGATGTCGGGTGAAGAATTTTCAAGGGGGGTGTCGGTGAAGAATTTTCGAAAGGGGGTGTCCGTGAAGAATTTTTTGAGAGGGGAGGTGTCGGGTAAAGAATTTTTGAGGGGGGGGGGGTGTCTGTCAAGAATTTTCAATGCCGAGTACGTGATCCTTCAAAAAATGTTCGAAGTCGAGACTGCGATCTGTACAACATTTTTCAAGCGGGGGGGGGCGGGGGGGGGGGGTTATTTGACAGTGTCGGGCAACATTTTTCGAGCAGAGAGGGAGGGGTGTCAGGTGAAACATTTTCGAGGAGGGGGGGGGGGGTGGGTGTCCTTCAAGAATGTTTGAAGCCGAGACCAGGATCCTTCAAAAATGTTGAGGCCGAGACCTTTGGTATGGATGGTAGACACCAGCTACAAGTAGTAAAGGGGGGGGGGTTCAAACCCCCCCCCCCCAAAAAAAAAAAAAGAGAAGAGGGGGAAGGGTGTCAGGTGAAACATTTTCGAGGAGGGGGGGGGGCAGGTATCAGTGGAGAATTTTCGATGGGGGGGGGGGGGTGTCCTTCAAGAATGATTGAAGCCGAGACCAGGATCCTTCAACATTTTTTAGGCCGAGACCTTTGGTATGGATGGTAGACACCAGCTACAAGTAGTAAAGGGGGGGGGGGGGTTTAAACCCCCCCCCCCCAAAAAAAAAAACAACACAACAAACAAACAAACTAAAACAAACATTATTGGGTCAAAAGCGGGGGGGCGGGGTTGAACCCCCCCCCTCGATCAAACCCACGCTGGGTACACCTGTGGCTCAAACTATCCGAATACAGATTGTGCTAATAATGGTACAAACATTTACTTTTGAGGTAATCGTGCAGTTTGTGATACAGGAAAATAAGTTGGCACAAAGACAAATAATGTGTCACAAATGGTTAATTTTGTGATAAAAGCAACAAAATTGCTCAAAGTATAGCATGATAGGACGTGTGACACACATTGTTCATTTTATGATACAAGCAACATATTAACTATAATTATAACTCGAACAGACATAATCGTTCGTTTCCTGATACAAGCACTACATTTAGTACAAACGTGCCAGAAAGGGTACAAACTGTGCAGTTTCTGATACAAGCCCAAATACTGATAATGGCCGCTAAATGCTAAAGAGTTTGATGCCGCATACAAACACAAAATGGCTGCCACAGCAAAGAGCGCCCGTTTAACGGGCGCAAACAGCTAGTCTATTATATTAATACGGTAAGCTTCAACCCCCCAAAATGGTTCCCACTCGAGATATCCTCACCCTGAGGATTCGGCGACTTCCCGACCGTCGCGATCGAAGGATATACGTTTTGCGGAGGACAATAAGGCATTCCCGAGTCGCTCCCGCTCCGTGGTCGTCGTCCAGATCAAAGAAAAGGGAAAGTCAGCAATGTCAATTGCCCGTTTAAGACGCCGAGCATTGACTAACGATTTATCGCCGTAAAAGTATTTGTAAGAATATAAATTGGAGTAGATAAAACAAATAATATATCGAGAAACTATTTTAAATATAACACGTTGCGAAACTACCCAGGTTTTGATAAATATCAATATTTATATTACGCGGATGGTATGGTAATGATCGCTATTGGCGATTGGCATCGTGTTTGTAAGTGCATAGACGACAAAATGCGACAACTTCAATTTAGCTGCGGTTATACAACGCGCGATGGCTGTACAGCCGTGTATGTACGTCGCGCAGTCCGAACCGTAGTTTATTTGCATAGCTCACTGACCTGCTGACCATCGTCTCTGGTCACTATCTCATTCGCCCTACCGTACACGATACTATAATTGCGCCAGCTTGTGGTAAGATGTATTAACTCAGCCACGAAGCTACCATGCAGTACCAGAAGAGACGCCTAGGGGGTGGGGGGGGGGGGGGGTAGGGGTAGAATGGACGGGGGAGGTAATATCTTCAAGAATATGAACAAAGGTATACGCGGGAGAACTTAGTTTATGATATGAAACGTGTAGGGGACACGACGGGTTATTTGTCATACAGGCAATTGGAGCCGCGGGGGGGGGAGAGGGGGGGGGGGGAGCGGCGAAGCTAATTTATTAGCAAGAACACGAACATATATTATTGTATCTATTTTAATACAAGCGGAACATTATGGATCATAATGAAATATGGGGGGATAACTGAATAACTTTGCGTGGATACTAAACCATCATGATTTTGTTATACATTGGTCGGATGTATCGTTGGACGGGGCCCCGACGGGTTGTGGGGTAGGATTGAATCGCCCGAGTCTATTTTGTCTTACTATTTAAATGATGACTGTGGGATATTTAGTAAAGTTTTCAAGTGTTGTTATGTCATCATCGTCTTTCTCTTTCAAAAACCCGCGGATTTCCGCGGGTACAGCTAGTAAATGTATATTTGCAGTATTGTTATGTATATAATATTGTTTTGTATGCTTTGTTTATACATTGTATTTTAAACTTTTGAATGTGGACAATAAAATAAAATCAATCAATCAATCAATTAATTGCTGATTGTGAATGACGTGTATCAAGAACTAGTTTTTAGTGAACTTCTTCCAGAGAAATTATTCAAGCATATTTTGTTGTTTACAAACTTGTATTTTGTGTGGACATAATCTTTAAAGTGATCCTTTAACTGTGTAAAAAAATCAACCAAAATCACTTGGAGCTTTCACACTTCTTCTGTACCTTGTTGTTTGGCTTATGGTAACAGAAGAATAAAACGGGTGTTGATTTTTCAAATGTCTCCCTAATATTTTAGATTGAATTTGAAAGCCTCTATTGATGCTTTTGACCGTTGTCAAGAGTATCCAAATTTGGATACTCAATCGTCAATAGTATCTGAATTTTGATACTTCACACAAACAATCAGGATAACCAGGACATTAATTTCTCTGCTTTCACTAGGTAAACATTATTATTTTGCTATGAAAATCTCATGTATCTTTCTCAAGAAACTTACAATGAAGTTGATGTAAGATTAAAGTCTCAAATATTAGTTTTTTTGGGGAAAAAAGTTAATGGATCACTTTAACCCAATATAAGTCATTCACTACTGGGTACCTTGTGTCTATCTATCTATCTATCTAGCCTATGTGTTTCTCCACTGCAGAAGGAAGGCCTCTTCATCACCATTCCATCTTCTTCTTTCTTGTGCTTGTCGCATCCATGTAACACCCCCAAAATTCTTTGATGTCATCCATCCAACGACTACTCTGTCTGCCTCTTCGTCTGGTTTGTGTTCTTGGTGTCCAATTTGTTACATTATGTGTTATACCTTGTGTACAATGTATTAACTCTATGGGAGATCAAAACAATCTTGTTGGCAAGACGATTTGATTTTGATATAAAATTGCATTTTCCATCATAGACCCTAGCCCAATCCTTTGCCAGATTTTGCATATATAATATGTATAATAAATAATATTTGCATCCTGTGTTTGTCAACTTTTACTTTACTAGACCCTTTTAACCCATTGACCCTACAGAGATTGCAAAATCTAGTAAGGAACAGGTTAAAGATGAATAACAGTTTTGGGAAAGTTACAGAAAACATTATTATTGGCCAAAATAATTGATCAATATTGTTGGAATAAGTATCTAAAAAGGGTTTGTGTGGTAAAATCCGAACCTAAGCATTGTTACATGCAGAAATATCGCAAAAAGCATACGGGCAGCATACCGGAAAGCATGTGCGGACCACGTGGAGTTTTGCACGTAGCGTATGCGCGATTCCGCGTTGGCGATCAAATTTACTGTAAATCAGTTTTATAATTTTGCAAATATATCCATTAGTAGGCGGTTTCCTGGCCAAATGTTTATAATCCCATATTAGTAAAATTATATTCTTTCACATGGTTGGTAATAAGAGCGTTCATATCATTTTTGTGTGTGTGGGGCATTTCCCACTACTGGCATTTCCTGGCTTTAAGTTTCAAGTGATGTTCCTTTACTTGTTCTGAGGCCTCAAGTATAACATTTTCTGGGATTTAGAGTAGAAGAAGTATAAGTACATTACATGAGTTGTATATAAATAAATAATAATAAGTTTGCTGGCATTGTAAAATACAAAAATTATTATAGATTTTATAGATTCTTCTTTTCTTTTCTGCTAGTCTACATGTAGGTATATTTGCTAGTCCCTGAATAGGTTGAATCCAAGTAATCCGTAAATAAATCCACCTTCAAATCCAGATTCTGCCCTCTAATCCTGCAGTTCTCTGAGGGCTCAGGGGGTCTTACTAGGGCACTGACACTGCAAGCCCCCGTTATACACAAAAGTAAAAGGCCTGGGGGTGTTTCACAGAGATCCTAAGTTGGACTTAAAAAGTATGGAAAGCCGTCAGTTTCTTTGAACAACTGTTGAAATGGTTATTTTAAAAGACATAAAATGTTGATTACAAATCATAATAATTCTATTATCAAGGAGATTTGATATTCTTCATGTAAAATTTATGAAAGTCTATAATACTTGCATTTTTGCTTTTGAATGTATTTTATTCCAAGGCTACAAATGGCTTATCATACTTTTTAAGTCCAACTTAGAGTTAAGTTCTACTTAGGATCTTTGTGAAACACCCCCCTGGTCACATATCACCCAATAGCGTAAACGAACGCCCGACGGAGAGTAAAACTTTTAATCCATTCGTATAAGTTCCTTGTTCGTTCCTTGTTCGTTCCTTGTCGGGCGATGTACGTTGTTCTATCCGGCGGAATGATTTTGTGCATGAAGCAATGGAGACGTCTTCCTTTTTTTCCTTAGATTCAATTTTTGTACCATCCCCCCCCCCCCAAAAAAAAAAAAAAAACAACAGCAAACAAACAACAAACAAAAAACAATAATTATAATAATTAATTAAATACAATGTATGAAATGGTAAATCCAAATTGTAAACTACCCCCATAGCCCAAGGAACCAAGAATGTCCTAAATTTGATATAATAATTGATGGATTATCAACTAAATATGAGTAAAAATTTACATATATATTGGACTAGAGTTCATAGTTTTAAATTCCACCAAGTGAAGCAATATTGCAAACAAAATATCAAAATAGATTTGTTTGGGGTTATTAACCTTGCCGGCTACAGAATTCAAGCACATCTTTCATTGTGCCAGGGGGGTGTTTCACAAAGATCCTAAGATTAACTTATCTCTAAGTTGGACTTGAAAAGTATGGAGAGCCATTAGTTTCTTTGGAAAATTGTTTTAAAAGTCCTTTTTCAAAGGCATGAAATGTTGATTTAAATCATTGATATTTTCTAATATCAAGGAGATTCCATGTTTTTGATGTAAATTTTATGACAGTCTAAAATACTTGCATTCTCGGTTTTGAATATATTTTATTTGAAGGCTACACATGGCTTCCCATAATAGATAAGTCCAACTTAGAGTAAAGTTCAACTTAGTATCTTTGTGAAACACCCCCCAGATAATATAAGCTCAGATAAATTGAACAAAGTGGAGAAGATAATTTGAAAGAGATGAAAAGAAAAGAGTGTGTAAATCCTGGGATATATGAAATGCAGTCAAACCTGTGTATAGTGACCACTCAAGGGAAACAACTAGAGTGGCCACGGTAGACAGGTGACCTCTATGGACGGGTTCCATAACATAGTATACAGTCAAACCTGTATGTGACCACCCAAGGGAAACAAGAAAAGTGGCCACTGTAGACAGGTTCCGTACAGTCAAACCTGTGTATAGTGACCACCCAAGGGAAACAAGAAAAGTGACCACTGTAGACAGGTTCCGTACAGTCAAACCTGTGTATAGTGACCACCCAAAGGAAATAAGAAAAGTGGCACTGTAGACAGGTTCCGTACAGTCAAACCTGTGTATAGTGACCACCCAAGGGAAACAAGAAGAGTGGCCACTGTAGACAGGTCATCTCTATGGACAGGTTACATAACATACAGTAGTATACAGTTAAACCTGTGTATAGTGATCACCCAAGGGAAACAAGAAGAGTGGCCACTGTAGACAGGTCATCTCTATGGACAGGTTCCATAACATAGTATACAGTCAAACCTATGTGACCACCCAAGGGAAACAAGAAAAGTGACCACTGTAGACAGGTTCCGTACAGTCAAACCTGTGTATAGTGACCACCAAAAGGAAACAAGAAAAGTGACCACTGTAGCTAGGTTCCGTACAGTCAAACCTGTGTATAGTGACCACCAAAAGGAAATAAGAAAAGTGACCACTGTAGACAGGTTCCGTACAGTCAAACCTGTGTATAGTGACCACCCAAGGGAAATAAGAAAAGTGACCACTGTAGACAGGTTCCGTATGGTCAAACC
>JBAMJV010009546.1:0-60532 GCA_037951105.1 Echinarachnius parma
ATTGTTATCAAACAAAGTTTATTTTGTCAGTTAAATTGTATGCTTTTTCTAATTTAACACTCAGTTTTTCATTATCTCAAACAAGTATTTTGTGTAGCACCCTCTATACAAAATCTCAAATATCCCTTGGAGATGACTTTAAAATTTTCACCACACCCCTCCTCTTCCAAAAATCCTGACCGAAACCCCTGTCGAACAATCCTTACTGACTACACCCTTGAAAATGCTTCAACGATACAAGTCCCCGCCCCCCCCCCCCCCCCCCCGACCATTTACCGCTTCGGTAATGTATGCAGATAACATGCACCATGATGTCATAAAAAACACCCTTTTTTCATTTTCTAACTTGGACTTCTTTTTCATAAAGAGCATAACAAATAATGTCCAAATACCGAATATCAAAGGTATATGTTACGTATTGGCTGAAATATGCCTATCCGAGTGAATTTTACTTCAATGGGCAATCAGTGTACTGTTATGTTTTGAGGTAGGGCGCATGCGCATAGAAATTACGTGCCCGTACTTCGTACCAGAAATCTAAACCCCGGGTTGGGGGGGGGGGGGGGTACTCACGTATTTTGGGTATACGGGGACGTGCCGCTGGGAAGGGTGACTTTTTCAAGAAAGATCCTTGGACATGGGTCCCCTTTTCATTACAAAAAATCCTTAGACATGGGTTCCTTTTTTCATTTCCTCTCTTTTATCCGGGATTTTGGGATTTGCCGCTGCAAAATTGCAAAAATGTTCAAGCTCGCTACGCTCGCTAAAAGAAACCACACAATATGCGGGAAATACACAGCGAAGATGCGACGCCGGCGAAAACAATCCTTAGACATGGGTACCTATTTCCAGCAAAAGGACCCTTAGATGTGGGTATGGGTTCGGAGGTCTCAGCCGCACACCCCCGTCCGACTATAATCTGAGTACCTCCCCCCCCCCCCCCCCCCCCCCCCCCCCCCCCCCATCTAAACCTCTCAAAACAAGTTGGGAAACTCAACGTTGGTCGATTATATTACTGTGTATTTTATTTTTGTTAGTGTCAATGCATTGCATGATGATTTCTAATGGAACATTATTTGTCATTTATTTCAAATCGGGGAATACACATAGTGCGTTTCAGAATGAAGGACGGTCAAAAGTCAAATGTCGCAATATGGGCCAAGAGTATTCAGTTGGGAAATTTTACTTTTGTGTCGTATTTGTTAATGCTCAAGTTGTATCGAAGATTGTAGCGCGTTCAAATGATTTTAACCTTTCAAATTTGGTATCATTTTAAAGACCACTTGCCTATCTTTGCAATACGATTATGTCGTAACAATTGTATTACCAGGTTAAGTATAGTACAGCTGAATATGGGTGAGGGTCGAATACGAAATGTTGCAAAATGCATTTCATTTTGTGAAATTGAAGGCGTTGCATCGAAAATCGACCATTGGACGAGATGGTTTTACATTGCATACAGTCATCAGTAATTCTCATTCATAATGTGAAAGTTATTACTAAACCACTTTTTTTCGCTCTGGACAAAGTAGTATGGATCACGCAGACCAGTGAACGCATGCTTTAAAATGGTGATGAGTTTTCCAATATTATATTTTTTTCTTGAAACATATTTGTGTGAACTTGTTGATGGAATGGAATACTAAAGATGTCACCTTTCATTTATAAGAATATCATTTTTGGGTGGTGGTATACCCTTCAGTAACCTAAACGTGTAACCTAAACGTGGACTATTACGGAACAAAGTACTAGTTAACTTCAACATGCTCGATTACAAACGAAGAGTAAAACCCCTGTTATCATTCAAAAGGGGCCGTTACAGCTTAAGAGGGCGCCTTAACAAATAATTGGTTTTAGTCTTTTTTTCATACAAAATTGTGCATTCAATGTTTGTTAAAATAATGATTAAATAGATATATCATCAACGACTTTTAAAAACCCTTTTCGGATTGTTTTCAAAGTAGTCTTCGAGCATTTTTATACATTTTTCTTAATAGTCGAAAATATCGCCCGGTGATTGCCGGTGAAAAAACATTTTGAATACAATGGAAATTTCAGCCGTTTCTGAACCGATTTTGATCAAATCAAGTTTATTCTGTCATTAAAATTGTATGTTCTTTAGAATTTGACAGACAGTTTTTCAATATCTCATACACAAAATATCTGGGACACTTTGCGAAATACCGATACTCAACACTACCTTTAATATATATTTTTGAACCCCAAATATTTGGGGGATGGGGGGGGGGGGGTATTAATACAGGCCAGCCCCCCCCCCCCCCCCCCCCCCCAACCTGAAATGTTGGGAGGGATATATCCCCCATCCCCCCGTGATCGACGCCCAACTCCACACATAATCAACACACGCATAAACACATAGCAAGACCACACACTTCACACAATCCTTTACATGACCTTTTGTCTGTGTGCATGAATAAATTATGTGTTGATATTTGTATGTTGACAACAATCATTTAATCTCCAATTTATGTCACTCATTGCTTTGGAAAAGGATTGTACATGTTACCCTCCCTTCACAAATTGTCGCCCACTATAATCTGTTGTGCAACACGCTCTCCTTTAACTTTATGTCTTGATAGTATCAACACAGAAAATGCACTTGACAATTAACCCGTTGAGGATGAATTGATTTTGGTATAACACATAGACTCAAGAACAAAATATTTCGGGACCAGTCCTCAACGGGTTAAGCTTATTTGGTTTGGACTCTAGGAATGTTGTTGCAGTTATAAGTAAAATACATGCGGCCAACAATTGTTCCAATAATGTTGTGCGCTTTTTCTTGTATTGTAAATATCGCTTCTTTGTAACCATGAAGACTGTAACCATGAAGACCGAAACGTCAACTATTTACTTAATTAAGTTGTACTTCTGTTGAATAATAATGCTCCATCAGACTATATATACACATATATAGGGGCCCATGAAAGGGTTTTTATTCACATCCATTAAAGTAAATAAATTGCAAAATAAACACAACAAACTTTTAATAATAGCCCGGTCACAAATCATGGATTGCGGAAACAGATGGCAAACAGAGAGTTTCATTTTCCATCCATTCTATATAATTCTTGTCCGGAGATGTACATTCTTCTATGTTTTGTACATGAAGCAATGGAGACGACTTTCATCACCGGATAATTTTATTTCACAAATTGTCTATTCGATACATATGTTTCCGATATCCGTTAAAATCTGACCGGGCCATAAAAGAGATATTTAGAAAACCATACATACAAATGTAAACTAAGCAGACAGAGTATGACAAAGATTTCAGCAATACAATTTAATGAATATATGGAACGTAAATGGTGCAGACCAATTTTGACAGCCAACTCGTTTTCCTTATTTCCTTGAACTAAGAATGCACTTAAAAGTCATAGTTGAGTTTTTGTATAGAGAGTCCCGTTTTTAAAATCTGAATTTCAGTAACTTAAAGCTCATACCATGACATTAGAAACCACGCACATAATCAGAAGGTATAAACCTTACCAAGCGATTAAGTAAAAAGAATGTTTTTAAAAAAGAACCTTAAAAGCTCTCTAAAACGCCATTTTGAACCATGATATTTGTACAATGAAGAGATTGCAATTTTGTCAATATGATTAAACTTCACTTTAACAGTGTAGTACCTTGAAAAAGCACAATTAATCCAGTATAACAAATTGTTTTACAAGTATTGACAAAAATAAACTTTAATTAGTCATCATCCATTGGCACAATATATCTCATGTAATAATGAATTGTGTTCTTTCCAATTATTTTCCATACATCATCTATCACAAGAAATTTTACAGAACCAAGCATATTCGTTTTAGAAGCAAAATAAATTGACATTTACCACATTTCTATTCTTAATTTCAAAAGCCATGAGAGCGTGCATTGTAGTATACATTAAATGATTTCAAATTTAAATTTCAACTGATATTTCCATCTCTCATATTTACAGTTGGAAAAAAAAAGACTGTCTTTATATCCACAATTGAAGACATACTGATATATCTATTGCAACCGATTCAGTGGCTCCTCTAGAACCATACAGTGATGGTGATTCAACGATTCTTGACGAATAAACCCCCTTGACGGGAACTGAGTGGGTTGTGTACTAAGTATATAGAGAGTTCAGAAACTTGTAGAAAACTGGTTAAGATATGTGCATTTTGAACACCAATGCACTTTGCACCAATTCAGTGGTAATATGTTATACGGAAGAGATAATGGCCAAAATTCTCATCAGTGGGTCAACATATGCCCGGCCTAAGAAGAAAAACTACCTGTGACACCGTGCATCTGGAGGACTTACTGTCTTGATGCTATGGTCCATGGAAATATTATACTAGTTTTTTTTTATTCCTTTCAAATCCATGATGATCCAGGATGCAATTTGGCTGATGATGAA
This sequence comes from Echinarachnius parma, assembly GCA_037951105.1. Taxonomy (NCBI): domain Eukaryota; kingdom Metazoa; phylum Echinodermata; class Echinoidea; order Clypeasteroida; family Echinarachniidae; genus Echinarachnius; species Echinarachnius parma. The sequence goes on from JBAMJV010009546.1 coordinate 4,421, forward strand.
CTATATATACTATGGCTGAATTTTAAAGGTCCCATTGTCCCGATGCATATAATCAGAACTGACGGGATTGACTTGGTAATGAAATAGGTCTGCTGGTGTTTAGTGATGTAACTCGTTACCGGTACTGTTTGTCTTTTTACTCAAGTTCAGCAACTAATGATAATTTAGTGAAATGTTTCGGGGACCAACAACCCTATAACATACTCTGTTGCGGAGGAACAAAAGACATACAGTGTACAACAAGTTTCACAACTCATTATTCAATAATGATTCAATAATTGTTAATTTTCCAAATATTTTCTCAACAAAAAATTTAGAATATGTGCACGACTCTGATCAGGGGCACAAAAGTGTTACATATGAGCCTAATTTTAAAATTCAATAGACTGTGGCAACATTATGCAACACATAGCGAAAAAATCAGACCTTCACAAATTTGCATTAAATGGCAATCAATAAGCATAATATCACTTTGTAGAAAATGAAACGTACATAACTCAGTGTCCACTTAATGCTTATATTTCTCTTATAATTAAACTTTTTCCTGACAAACTACATTAGATGTAAAAACATACCATAAACAAAACTTAAAACCACTGCCATATCAACTTTATTGCAATTTATTTATTACAATATGGCCAAAACTAATGTGTACACCTGAGTTATATACAGTACATCTTATTCTCTAAATGTTTTCTCTTTGCCCGATTGCCAAATATGGCTTTGCATTAGTCTGATAACAACTTCAATTGAAGGAATTATGTATTTCTTGAATGAAACATAATTTGCAATGTGTAAATATTTTTAAACTAGCATTTCAGGACCAAAATGTAAGATTGCTGTACTTTATCGTACATAACTTTGGAGACCAAGAGTAGTTTTACATTCAAATAATAGTAACGTACATAAGTTTGTGTCTTTTCATAACAGCGTCGTAGTTATGTACATGACAGAAGAAGTTAAAAAACAATATTCTGTGATAATCTTCTCACCAATTCAGACATGTGTATGTCTTTTTTTTACTACCTTACCATGATTAAAATTGAAAAATCTAAATCAGTGGTCTTATATTGAAAAAACAAAACATGGTGTATGTACATAACTGTCACTCCATAACTCGGTGTCCACATTCATTGTTGATTAAAAAATAACACATACATTTTCTAATGGGAATACAATGTTATCAGTCCTCTTCATTCACCTACATGTATATACCCCATAACAATATCATTTTGAAAGAATACAATATGTGTTTGTATATAGATTATGTTGCACTGTTACGCACGTAACTGCAGGTCACCAAACAGTTTCCATTAACAGAAATCTCAAACTAAACATTATAACATTGCAAACTTGAAGCTAAATCAATTATTTATAGTATTCATCAGTTAGTAAAATTCCAAAGTTATGTACATATCGCATAAATTGTATCACATGTAAATGGAATAAGTAAGTGAAAGAATAGGATTTAACGCAACAGATATGTAAATTATTACATACATTCTACACCAAGATCAAAATAAATATTGCATCCCATTAGTACAAATCAGTTAAACAATAAGTACATGATTGGAATGTAACATATAAAGTGCTGAAAATAGGCCTTTTTATCATCATAAAATTGATCTCATATCTTTAATTTACGCATCATCATATCATATTGTACAAGATGTCTTCAAATGTAACATTACTAAATAATAATACTACCCTGGTCATCGTACACACCCTCTCAATCTATCTGCATGGGATGAGCAACTTCTGCTCATTTGGGAGCAACGCATTCCATCTGCCATCATGCGCACTGAACAGTATACCAGTAAAATTGCATTCATGTTACACTCCTACTGGGTCCCAGTAAAAAAATGTAAATTGACTTGCGGAAGGACAGTTCCGACAGACAATACTGTGGTTTTGAAATATTTTCTATATACTAGGGATAGTTGAGTTCCGGAATTTAAAGAGAGTACCGGTACAGTTTTGGTCAAACTGAATTTTAGTAGCTATAAAACCTGCACCATTACATTACAAACCAATAGCTAAAATTATAACTCTACCATGCTGAAAGGAATTCAAAGTCACAAACGACTGAGTAAAAAGCCTTTTATCATTCAAACAGAGGCTTTCAAACTTAAGATGGCGATCTTTAAAAACACATTAAACCATTTAAAATAAAATATTGTGCATGTGATGGTTCATAAAAATAGTGATTAGATAGAGAGAATGATAATTAACAACTATTGAAAAAACTCTTTAGAAATTATTTGAAAAGAGGAAGCATTTAAAAAAAAAATTGCAACGGTCGGTTCAAAATTAGCTAATATTTGTGGGGCCCCAAATTTATTACAAATGGTTATGTTTATTGATATTTCAGCCGTTTCTGAACCGATTTTGATCAAATAAAGTTTATTTTGTCACTAAAATATTATGCTCTTTCAAATTTTACACTCAGTTTTTTATTATCTCATAAAAAATTATTTGTGTAGCGCCCTCGCTACCAAAAATCAACTATCCCTTTGATGGATGAGGACAAATGTAACACACACAAACAAAAATCAGATCGAACAGCCCTGTAATTTTGATTCTACGAATGAAAAACGAATACAGGGGGGCCCAGAACGGGGAATTTCCCAAAATACAGCAACACAATTATTATGTCCAAGGGATAGGGTGTCTTTTCCAATGAAAAACAATACCAAGAACAGCCATTTTGGTGGAGTAGTTTTTGTTCTAGGGCGCTGTGAGTGACATGATGTCAGGTTCCGTTTTGTTGTCAATTTTTACTTAGACAGGGGCATTAAAACCGCACGCACTGCCTTTCATAGCGTCTAACACAGCGGGCCATTGACAGTGTGCACTCAGCCGTGTGCCGAGATAATGGGCATGGTATTACAGGCAGTATTACATTTGTAAATGTAAGTCGCAGAAAAAACCCCAAAACCCAACAACTAAGCCGTCTTTCCGGGGCTAGGATGACACGAGATATAGGAGATGCCATTCTAGAAGCGAAGGAGAAAGAAGGAAGCACCTGTCATGTACATATGGATAGGGACATGCATGAAGATTGATTCTCACTTTTCATTAGCCTGTGGGAATACACCCTTGTCATCCCATAGCCCTGCTCATATCGTTACCACACTGATAGGGACAGGCTTTGACCAACATATCATCTGAAAGGATAACTATCAACGCCAACAACTTTATAGACAATTGAGCTATTCTGCCCTGTCTTTCTAAAATCGTATAAATGTCCATAGCAAATTGTTGCGATTATTATTATACTTATTATACAAACATGTAGCAGAGCTTTGTGCTGAGAAGAAGTCTGTAACATTGTGATTTCTAAGGAATATGACAAAGCTTACGGTCAGTGGCCTCTTACAAGATACCTACCGGGATCACAGCAGGAAACAAAAACAAGATACTTTGACAGGACCGTTCATAGACTGGTTGTCTTGTTATCAAACACAAGTCCCAGAGATGTAGGGCATGCCATTCATTTGACAAAGAGATTCACCCTCAAGGAGTATTTCATATGGTATCTTATGAATCTGTACAAATTACCACCATTTCTCCATCTAGGCTTATATGTAGTGAAATCAATGTTATTATTTTCTGATTGAAGGTTCATGCAACTTTTCCTCTCAAAAGAACGTCCCACCCTAATGTCTACTACACATTTGCTCTATTGTTTTGTAATAGTTATAACTGTTGCTCTTTGATGCAACTGGAAAGAGCAACCAGTCGAATGCTCCAAGATCTCCATTCATCATCTATCTCAGAAGTGATATCTCTCCTCTCAAGGTTGCTTGTATGATCAAAATGACGAAAAAGGTGTGGACAACCAAGCCGTCTTTCTGGGGCCAGGAAGACACGAGATATAGTAGCTAGGGAGACAGAACGAGAAGGAAGCGCCTGTCATGTACATATGGATAGGGACATGCATGAAGTCAGGGCTAGTGGACCAGGATGAGGAGCTATAGAGGGTAGAATGCAAGGTAATTTGCATACACTCCAGTCATCGGCATATGGGGGATTGCTCAAGTGGTTACCAAGGAGACTCGACAAGGGAGCATCCGTCATGTACATATGGATAGGGACATGCTTCAAGATTGATTTAGACTTTACTCAAGGATTGGGATGATAGCGCAAGGTTTCCAAACTGCAAGCATTTGCAAGAACTCTGTTTCAGCATATTTTGAGGCTTGGTATTCGTACACGTTACCCAGTACGAGATCGAATGAACAAAACTGACCATGTACTATCAAGGACATACAGTACTTGTCAAATTCACCCTGGCCTTTCTTGATCGCCGATTCTTTGACAACGATTGGGTTGTTGGCACAAGGTTTCATTACTGCAAGCATGTGCTGGAACTTTGTGAGAGCATGCCGACACCACAAACAAAATCTCCATCAACATCAGTCTCTGTTCTTTTAAATTGTTGAGGCAAACGTTTTTTTTTTAATTCATTACTTTTTTATTGCAGCACACTTTTCCCATCATTGCATCCCTTCAATCCAAAGTAGAATTGAGAGAAATGGAGAGGAAGGAGGGAACCTTTTTCATCCGTTACCCATGCACCTATCATTGAGCTCTTTACTGTTTGGGTTATTTCTATCCTGTAAATTTGTTAGCTTTCATAATATTACGATGTATATGTTTAACAGTTTGCTATACTATTGCAATTCGCCATCCTAGAACAAATGCAAGATTGCTTTGAGAGGATTACCTTTCACCTTTAATCAAACAAAACCAACTTCCTGAACTCGCTTCCTACAGGAGATGCCCTTCTTGTTGAAAGGGAAACTGAGCACAAAGGGAGGGTCCTAAGCAAAGAATCGGTACTGGATATCATGGAGCTGTACGAAGACGCCGCTCAGCCGAGTGCCGATAATGATGTTCAAGATGAAGCGATTGCCTACAGTCAACTAGGACGCCTCTACTCTAAGGTTGGTGTCTTGATATTGATATAGTTCAGTATCCAATAGAAATTGTTTTCAACTTTTAGCTCACTACAAAGACACATAAGTAGAGCAATAAATGTTAAAGGCTATTAAATCTATCTTAATCAACATAATCAAGCTACCAAAAAAATGTGTACTTTAGGTTTGTGTACCGAATAAATCTGGAATACAGGTTCTTCTCACATCTATGATTTTTTTAAAGCCCGATGCGCTTAAAACACATTGATATGCTGTGTTCATCTTGTAATGACTACAGACCTAAATGTATAATTTTCAGATGACATTGCTCCGTTATAATTCTGATTTAGCAAAGAAGGCAAGTGATCTATAAATGACTGTGTGTGTGTGAGCGTGGTGCGAGGGGGGGGGGGGGGAGGGATGGGGAGATGAGCACAAGAAACATAAGGTGTGGATCACATGTGTTTCTTTACCGTTTGTACAGACTGGGCTGTTGGCTCAGGGTGCAACACACTGCAAGCGTGTGTTGGAGCTGTGTGAGAGGATGCAACCAGAAATGTGCTTAGGCAAAAGTAAATATATCACGGATACTCCCTTTAAATCAAGCAATGGCAGAAGATTTGTAAATCACCTATACTCCCTTTAAATCAAGCAATGGCCGAGGATTTGTAAATCACGGATACTTCTTTTAAATAAAGCAATGGCTGAGGATTTGTAAATCACGGATACTTCTTTTAAATAAAGCAATGGCAGAAGATTTGTAAATCATCGACACTGCCTTTAAATCAAGCAATGGCAAATGCAACTTTTCCTCTCAAAAGAACGTCCCACCCTAATGTCTACTACACATTTGCTCTATTGTTTTGTAATAGTTATAACTGTTGCTCTTTGATGCAACTGGAAAGAGCAACCAGTCGAATGCTCCAAGATCTCCATTCATCATCTATCTCAGAAGTGATATCTCTCCTCTCAAGGTTGCTTGTATGATCAAAATGACGAAAAAGGTGTGGACAACCAAGCCGTCTTTCTGGGGCCAGGAAGACACGAGATATAGTAGCTAGGGAGACAGAACGAGAAGGAAGCGCCTGTCATGTACATATGGATAGGGACATGCATGAAGTCAGGGCTAGTGGACCAGGATGAGGAGCTATAGAGGGTAGAATGCAAGGTAATTTGCATACACTCCAGTCATCGGCATATGGGGGATTGCTCAAGTGGTTACCAAGGAGACTCGACAAGGGAGCATCCGTCATGTACATATGGATAGGGACATGCTTCAAGATTGATTTAGACTTTACTCAAGGATTGGGATGATAGCACAAGGTTTCCAAACTGCAAGCATTTGCAAGAACTCTGATTCAGCATATTTTGAGGTTTGGTATTCGTACACGTTACCCAGTACGAGATCGAATGAACAAAACTGACCATGTACTATCAAGGACATACAGTACTTGTCAAATTCACCCTGGCCTTTCTTGATCGCCGATTCTTTGACAACGATTGGGTTGTTGGCACAAGGTTTCATTACTGCAAGCATGTGCTGGAACTTTGTGAGAGCATGCCGACACCACAAACAAAATCTCCATCAACATCAGTCTCTGTTCTTTTAAATTGTTGAGGCAAACGTTTTTTTTTTAATTCATTACTTTTTTATTGCAGCACACTTTTCCCATCATTGCATCCCTTCAATCAAAAGTAGAATTGAGAGAAATGGAGAGGAAGGAGGGAACCTTTTTCATCCCTTACCCATGCACCTATCATGACAATACCGATAGGGACTGGCTTTGGGAATCTTTCCAATCAAAGAATCAGCAATAAATCCAGAAACGACGAGGTGAGCACTGAATGTCAAATACCATTGGGTGCCTTGCTGAGACCAGGATGACAAAGAGATGCAGGGGATGCCAAGGTGATTGAGACTCAACAAGAAAGGATGACAATTGGAAGCGTTATACAGAGGATGATGGATAGCTGTTTCGTAGTTTACGCCGTCGGCTTGGCTTTCTCTGTCTTTTTTTTTAGTTACCAAATGTTTTCTTTTAGATTGAGTTAGCTACCAGACTGTATCAAGGAAAGAGTTCATATTTTATATAAGTACATGTTACAATAATAACAGAGTTACTATACCCATGCGCCTGGCAGTTGAGGATCAGTCTAGTTTTTGCAATCTACAGCAGAGATATGTTAATAATAGGTTATTCTAGATTCTCACAAAAAGAAGAAAAGTCAGTCTGTAAAAAGTCATGCAGAGGTGAAACTACATGTTGATAGAGCAGCACAGACCAGTGGCAGTAGAAGTTGATTTTGAAAAACTTGTTTTGACTCTAGCACCTACTGTAATACAGAAAGTCTTAGTCATACAAAAAGTATGTATATGTTGTAAATAATTGGCTTATACCGATTGTCTAATCTATTTTAAATGAGAAAGGAATAAATCCAAATATTTTTCATGAAATGCTGTGGATTATGGGATGTCACTGTCTTCCATCTTCACATTGATACCAATGAGGAACCAGTGGGCTCTCTTCTTAACTATGAACAGGACATAGGGGATGCTAAAGTGGTTGCCAAGGAGACTCGACAAGGGAGCGTCCGTCATGTACATATGGATAGGGACATGCATGAAGATCGATTCAGACTTTTCATTAGCCTGTGGGAATACACCCTTGTCATCCCATAGCCCTGCTCCTATCGTTACCACACTGATAGGGACAGGCTTTGACCAACATATCATCTGAAAGGAAAACTATCAGCGCCAACAACTTTATAGACAATTGAGCTATTCTGCCCTGTCTTTCTAAAATCGTATAAATGTCCAAAGCAAATTGTTGCGATTATTATTATACTTATTATACAAACATGTAGCAGAGCTTCGATTAAGGGATCTGTGGCAGATGTTGACAACTAAGCCGTCTTTCCGGGGCTACGATGACACGAGATATAGGGGATGCCATTCTAGAAGCGAGGGAGAAAGAAGGAAGCACCTGTCATGTACATATGGATAGGGACATGCATGAAGATTGATTCTCACTTTTCATTAGCCTGTGGGAATACACCCTTGTCATCCCATAGCCCTGCTCCTATCGTTACCACACTGATAGGGACAGGCTTTGACCAACATATCATCTGAAAGGAAAACTATCAGCGCCAACAACTTTATAGACAATTGAGCTATTCTGCCCTGTCTTTCTAAAATCGTATAAATGTCCATAGCAAATTGTTGCGATTATTATTATACTTATTATACAAACATGTAGCAGAGCTTTGTGCTGAGAAGAAGTCTGTAACATTGTGATTTCTAAGGAATATGACAAAGCTTACGGTCAGTGGCCTCTTACAAGATACCTACCGGGATCACAGCAGGAAACAAAAACAAGATACTTTGACAGGACCGTTCATAGACTGGTTGTCTTGTTATCAAACACAAGTCCCAGAGATGTAGGGCATGCCATTCATTTGACAAAGAGATTCACCCTCAAGGAGTATTTCATATGGTATCTTATGAATCTGTACAAATTACCACCATTTCTCCATCTAGGCTTATATGTAGTGAAATCAATGTTATTATTTTCTGATTGAAGGTTCATGCAACTTTTCCTCTCAAAAGAACGTCCCACCCTAATGTCTACTACACATTTGCTCTATTGTTTTGTAATAGTTATAACTGTTGCTCTTTGATGCAACTGGAAAGAGCAACCAGTCGAATGCTCCAAGATCTCCATTCATCATCTATCTCAGAAGTGATATCTCTCCTCTCAAGGTTGCTTGTATGATCAAAATGACGAAAAAGGTGTGGACAACCAAGCCGTCTTTCTGGGGCCAGGAAGACACGAGATATAGTAGCTAGGGAGACAGAACGAGAAGGAAGCGCCTGTCATGTACATATGGATAGGGACATGCATGAAGTCAGGGCTAGTGGACCAGGATGAGGAGCTATAGAGGGTAGAATGCAAGGTAATTTGCATACACTCCAGTCATCGGCATATGGGGGATTGCTCAAGTGGTTACCAAGGAGACTCGACAAGGGAGCATCCGTCATGTACATATGGATAGGGACATGCTTCAAGATTGATTTAGACTTTACTCAAGGATTGGGATGATAGCGCAAGGTTTCCAAACTGCAAGCATTTGCAAGAACTCTGTTTCAGCATATTTTGAGGCTTGGTATTCGTACACGTTACCCAGTACGAGATCGAATGAACAAAACTGACCATGTACTATCAAGGACATACAGTACTTGTCAAATTCACCCTGGCCTTTCTTGATCGCCGATTCTTTGACAACGATTGGGTTGTTGGCACAAGGTTTCATTACTGCAAGCATGTGCTGGAACTTTGTGAGAGCATGCCGACACCACAAACAAAATCTCCATCAACATCAGTCTCTGTTCTTTTAAATTGTTGAGGCAAACGTTTTTTTTTTAATTCATTACTTTTTTATTGCAGCACACTTTTCCCATCATTGCATCCCTTCAATCCAAAGTAGAATTGAGAGAAATGGAGAGGAAGGAGGGAACCTTTTTCATCCGTTACCCATGCACCTATCATTGAGCTCTTTACTGTTTGGGTTATTTCTATCCTGTAAATTTGTTAGCTTTCATAATATTACGATGTATATGTTTAACAGTTTGCTATACTATTGCAATTCGCCATCCTAGAACAAATGCAAGATTGCTTTGAGAGGATTACCTTTCACCTTTAATCAAACAAAACCAACTTCCTGAACTCGCTTCCTACAGGAGATGCCCTTCTTGTTGAAAGGGAAACTGAGCACAAAGGGAGGGTCCTAAGCAAAGAATCGGTACTGGATATCATGGAGCTGTACGAAGACGCCGCTCAGCCGAGTGCCGATAATGATGTTCAAGATGAAGCGATTGCCTACAGTCAACTAGGACGCCTCTACTCTAAGGTTGGTGTCTTGATATTGATATAGTTCAGTATCCAATAGAAATTGTTTTCAACTTTTAGCTCACTACAAAGACACATAAGTAGAGCAATAAATGTTAAAGGCTATTAAATCTATCTTAATCAACATAATCAAGCTACCAAAAAAATGTGTACTTTAGGTTTGTGTACCGAATAAATCTGGAATACAGGTTCTTCTCACATCTATGATTTTTTTAAAGCCCGATGCGCTTAAAACACATTGATATGCTGTGTTCATCTTGTAATGACTACAGACCTAAATGTATAATTTTCAGATGACATTGCTCCGTTATAATTCTGATTTAGCAAAGAAGGCAAGTGATCTATAAATGACTGTGTGTGTGTGAGCGTGGTGCGAGGGGGGGGGGGGGGAGGGATGGGGAGATGAGCACAAGAAACATAAGGTGTGGATCACATGTGTTTCTTTACCGTTTGTACAGACTGGGCTGTTGGCTCAGGGTGCAACACACTGCAAGCGTGTGTTGGAGCTGTGTGAGAGGATGCAACCAGAAATGTGCTTAGGCAAAAGTAAATATATCACGGATACTCCCTTTAAATCAAGCAATGGCAGAAGATTTGTAAATCACCTATACTCCCTTTAAATCAAGCAATGGCCGAGGATTTGTAAATCACGGATACTTCTTTTAAATAAAGCAATGGCTGAGGATTTGTAAATCACGGATACTTCTTTTAAATAAAGCAATGGCAGAAGATTTGTAAATCATCGACACTGCCTTTAAATCAAGCAATGGCAAATGCAACTTTTCCTCTCAAAAGAACGTCCCACCCTAATGTCTACTACACATTTGCTCTATTGTTTTGTAATAGTTATAACTGTTGCTCTTTGATGCAACTGGAAAGAGCAACCAGTCGAATGCTCCAAGATCTCCATTCATCATCTATCTCAGAAGTGATATCTCTCCTCTCAAGGTTGCTTGTATGATCAAAATGACGAAAAAGGTGTGGACAACCAAGCCGTCTTTCTGGGGCCAGGAAGACACGAGATATAGTAGCTAGGGAGACAGAACGAGAAGGAAGCGCCTGTCATGTACATATGGATAGGGACATGCATGAAGTCAGGGCTAGTGGACCAGGATGAGGAGCTATAGAGGGTAGAATGCAAGGTAATTTGCATACACTCCAGTCATCGGCATATGGGGGATTGCTCAAGTGGTTACCAAGGAGACTCGACAAGGGAGCATCCGTCATGTACATATGGATAGGGACATGCTTCAAGATTGATTTAGACTTTACTCAAGGATTGGGATGATAGCACAAGGTTTCCAAACTGCAAGCATTTGCAAGAACTCTGATTCAGCATATTTTGAGGTTTGGTATTCGTACACGTTACCCAGTACGAGATCGAATGAACAAAACTGACCATGTACTATCAAGGACATACAGTACTTGTCAAATTCACCCTGGCCTTTCTTGATCGCCGATTCTTTGACAACGATTGGGTTGTTGGCACAAGGTTTCATTACTGCAAGCATGTGCTGGAACTTTGTGAGAGCATGCCGACACCACAAACAAAATCTCCATCAACATCAGTCTCTGTTCTTTTAAATTGTTGAGGCAAACGTTTTTTTTTTAATTCATTACTTTTTTATTGCAGCACACTTTTCCCATCATTGCATCCCTTCAATCAAAAGTAGAATTGAGAGAAATGGAGAGGAAGGAGGGAACCTTTTTCATCCCTTACCCATGCACCTATCATGACAATACCGATAGGGACTGGCTTTGGGAATCTTTCCAATCAAAGAATCAGCAATAAATCCAGAAACGACGAGGTGAGCACTGAATGTCAAATACCATTGGGTGCCTTGCTGAGACCAGGATGACAAAGAGATGCAGGGGATGCCAAGGTGATTGAGACTCAACAAGAAAGGATGACAATTGGAAGCGTTATACAGAGGATGATGGATAGCTGTTTCGTAGTTTACGCCGTCGGCTTGGCTTTCTCTGTCTTTTTTTTTAGTTACCAAATGTTTTCTTTTAGATTGAGTTAGCTACCAGACTGTATCAAGGAAAGAGTTCATATTTTATATAAGTACATGTTACAATAATAACAGAGTTACTATACCCATGCGCCTGGCAGTTGAGGATCAGTCTAGTTTTTGCAATCTACAGCAGAGATATGTTAATAATAGGTTATTCTAGATTCTCACAAAAAGAAGAAAAGTCAGTCTGTAAAAAGTCATGCAGAGGTGAAACTACATGTTGATAGAGCAGCACAGACCAGTGGCAGTAGAAGTTGATTTTGAAAAACTTGTTTTGACTCTAGCACCTACTGTAATACAGAAAGTCTTAGTCATACAAAAAGTATGTATATGTTGTAAATAATTGGCTTATACCGATTGTCTAATCTATTTTAAATGAGAAAGGAATAAATCCAAATATTTTTCATGAAATGCTGTGGATTATGGGATGTCACTGTCTTCCATCTTCACATTGATACCAATGAGGAACCAGTGGGCTCTCTTCTTAACTATGAACAGGACATAGGGGATGCTAAAGTGGTTGCCAAGGAGACTCGACAAGGGAGCGTCCGTCATGTACATATGGATAGGGACATGCATGAAGATCGATTCAGACTTTTCATTAGCCTGTGGGAATACACCCTTGTCATCCCATAGCCCTGCTCCTATCGTTACCACACTGATAGGGACAGGCTTTGACCAACATATCATCTGAAAGGAAAACTATCAGCGCCAACAACTTTATAGACAATTGAGCTATTCTGCCCTGTCTTTCTAAAATCGTATAAATGTCCAAAGCAAATTGTTGCGATTATTATTATACTTATTATACAAACATGTAGCAGAGCTTCGATTAAGGGATCTGTGGCAGATGTTGACAACTAAGCCGTCTTTCTGGGGCTACGATGACACGAGATATAGGGGATGCCATTCTAGAAGCGAGGGAGAAAGAAGGAAGCACCTGTCATGTACATATGGATAGGGACATGCATGAAGATTGATTCTCACTTTTCATTAGCCTGTGGGAATACACCCTTGTCATCCCATAGCCCTGCTCCTATCGTTACCACACTGATAGGGACAGGCTTTGACCAACATATCATCTGAAAGGAAAACTATCAGCGCCAACAACTTTATAGACAATTGAGCTATTCTGCCCTGTCTTTCTAAAATCGTATAAATGTCCATAGCAAATTGTTGCGATTATTATTATACTTATTATACAAACATGTAGCAGAGCTTTGTGCTGAGAAGAAGTCTGTAACATTGTGATTTCTAAGGAATATGACAAAGCTTACGGTCAGTGGCCTCTTACAAGATACCTACCGGGATCACAGCAGGAAACAAAAACAAGATACTTTGACAGGACCGTTCATAGACTGGTTGTCTTGTTATCAAACACAAGTCCCAGAGATGTAGGGCATGCCATTCATTTGACAAAGAGATTCACCCTCAAGGAGTATTTCATATGGTATCTTATGAATCTGTACAAATTACCACCATTTCTCCATCTAGGCTTATATGTAGTGAAATCAATGTTATTATTTTCTGATTGAAGGTTCATGCAACTTTTCCTCTCAAAAGAACGTCCCACCCTAATGTCTACTACACATTTGCTCTATTGTTTTGTAATAGTTATAACTGTTGCTCTTTGATGCAACTGGAAAGAGCAACCAGTCGAATGCTCCAAGATCTCCATTCATCATCTATCTCAGAAGTGATATCTCTCCTCTCAAGGTTGCTTGTATGATCAAAATGACGAAAAAGGTGTGGACAACCAAGCCGTCTTTCTGGGGCCAGGAAGACACGAGATATAGTAGCTAGGGAGACAGAACGAGAAGGAAGCGCCTGTCATGTACATATGGATAGGGACATGCATGAAGTCAGGGCTAGTGGACCAGGATGAGGAGCTATAGAGGGTAGAATGCAAGGTAATTTGCATACACTCCAGTCATCGGCATATGGGGGATTGCTCAAGTGGTTACCAAGGAGACTCGACAAGGGAGCATCCGTCATGTACATATGGATAGGGACATGCTTCAAGATTGATTTAGACTTTACTCAAGGATTGGGATGATAGCGCAAGGTTTCCAAACTGCAAGCATTTGCAAGAACTCTGTTTCAGCATATTTTGAGGCTTGGTATTCGTACACGTTACCCAGTACGAGATCGAATGAACAAAACTGACCATGTACTATCAAGGACATACAGTACTTGTCAAATTCACCCTGGCCTTTCTTGATCGCCGATTCTTTGACAACGATTGGGTTGTTGGCACAAGGTTTCATTACTGCAAGCATGTGCTGGAACTTTGTGAGAGCATGCCGACACCACAAACAAAATCTCCATCAACATCAGTCTCTGTTCTTTTAAATTGTTGAGGCAAACGTTTTTTTTTTAATTCATTACTTTTTTATTGCAGCACACTTTTCCCATCATTGCATCCCTTCAATCCAAAGTAGAATTGAGAGAAATGGAGAGGAAGGAGGGAACCTTTTTCATCCGTTACCCATGCACCTATCATTGAGCTCTTTACTGTTTGGGTTATTTCTATCCTGTAAATTTGTTAGCTTTCATAATATTACGATGTATATGTTTAACAGTTTGCTATACTATTGCAATTCGCCATCCTAGAACAAATGCAAGATTGCTTTGAGAGGATTACCTTTCACCTTTAATCAAACAAAACCAACTTCCTGAACTCGCTTCCTACAGGAGATGCCCTTCTTGTTGAAAGGGAAACTGAGCACAAAGGGAGGGTCCTAAGCAAAGAATCGGTACTGGATATCATGGAGCTGTACGAAGACGCCGCTCAGCCGAGTGCCGATAATGATGTTCAAGATGAAGCGATTGCCTACAGTCAACTAGGACGCCTCTACTCTAAGGTTGGTGTCTTGATATTGATATAGTTCAGTATCCAATAGAAATTGTTTTCAACTTTTAGCTCACTACAAAGACACATAAGTAGAGCAATAAATGTTAAAGGCTATTAAATCTATCTTAATCAACATAATCAAGCTACCAAAAAAATGTGTACTTTAGGTTTGTGTACCGAATAAATCTGGAATACAGGTTCTTCTCACATCTATGATTTTTTTAAAGCCCGATGCGCTTAAAACACATTGATATGCTGTGTTCATCTTGTAATGACTACAGACCTAAATGTATAATTTTCAGATGACATTGCTCCGTTATAATTCTGATTTAGCAAAGAAGGCAAGTGATCTATAAATGACTGTGTGTGTGTGAGCGTGGTGCGAGGGGGGGGGGGGGGGAGGGATGGGGAGATGAGCACAAGAAACATAAGGTGTGGATCACATGTGTTTCTTTACCGTTTGTACAGACTGGGCTGTTGGCTCAGGGTGCAACACACTGCAAGCGTGTGTTGGAGCTGTGTGAGAGGATGCAACCAGAAATGTGCTTAGGCAAAAGTAAATATATCACGGATACTCCCTTTAAATCAAGCAATGGCAGAAGATTTGTAAATCACCTATACTCCCTTTAAATCAAGCAATGGCCGAGGATTTGTAAATCACGGATACTTCTTTTAAATAAAGCAATGGCTGAGGATTTGTAAATCACGGATACTTCTTTTAAATAAAGCAATGGCAGAAGATTTGTAAATCATCGACACTGCCTTTAAATCAAGCAATGGCAAATGCAACTTTTCCTCTCAAAAGAACGTCCCACCCTAATGTCTACTACACATTTGCTCTATTGTTTTGTAATAGTTATAACTGTTGCTCTTTGATGCAACTGGAAAGAGCAACCAGTCGAATGCTCCAAGATCTCCATTCATCATCTATCTCAGAAGTGATATCTCTCCTCTCAAGGTTGCTTGTATGATCAAAATGACGAAAAAGGTGTGGACAACCAAGCCGTCTTTCTGGGGCCAGGAAGACACGAGATATAGTAGCTAGGGAGACAGAACGAGAAGGAAGCGCCTGTCATGTACATATGGATAGGGACATGCATGAAGTCAGGGCTAGTGGACCAGGATGAGGAGCTATAGAGGGTAGAATGCAAGGTAATTTGCATACACTCCAGTCATCGGCATATGGGGGATTGCTCAAGTGGTTACCAAGGAGACTCGACAAGGGAGCATCCGTCATGTACATATGGATAGGGACATGCTTCAAGATTGATTTAGACTTTACTCAAGGATTGGGATGATAGCGCAAGGTTTCCAAACTGCAAGCATTTGCAAGAACTCTGTTTCAGCATATTTTGAGGCTTGGTATTCGTACACGTTACCCAGTACGAGATCGAATGAACAAAACTGACCATGTACTATCAAGGACATACAGTACTTGTCAAATTCACCCTGGCCTTTCTTGATCGCCGATTCTTTGACAACGATTGGGTTGTTGGCACAAGGTTTCATTACTGCAAGCATGTGCTGGAACTTTGTGAGAGCATGCCGACACCACAAACAAAATCTCCATCAACATCAGTCTCTGTTCTTTTAAATTGTTGAGGCAAACGTTTTTTTTTTAATTCATTACTTTTTTATTGCAGCACACTTTTCCCATCATTGCATCCCTTCAATCCAAAGTAGAATTGAGAGAAATGGAGAGGAAGGAGGGAACCTTTTTCATCCGTTACCCATGCACCTATCATTGAGCTCTTTACTGTTTGGGTTATTTCTATCCTGTAAATTTGTTAGCTTTCATAATATTACGATGTATATGTTTAACAGTTTGCTATACTATTGCAATTCGCCATCCTAGAACAAATGCAAGATTGCTTTGAGAGGATTACCTTTCACCTTTAATCAAACAAAACCAACTTCCTGAACTCGCTTCCTACAGGAGATGCCCTTCTTGTTGAAAGGGAAACTGAGCACAAAGGGAGGGTCCTAAGCAAAGAATCGGTACTGGATATCATGGAGCTGTACGAAGACGCCGCTCAGCCGAGTGCCGATAATGATGTTCAAGATGAAGCGATTGCCTACAGTCAACTAGGACGCCTCTACTCTAAGGTTGGTGTCTTGATATTGATATAGTTCAGTATCCAATAGAAATTGTTTTCAACTTTTAGCTCACTACAAAGACACATAAGTAGAGCAATAAATGTTAAAGGCTATTAAATCTATCTTAATCAACATAATCAAGCTACCAAAAAAATGTGTACTTTAGGTTTGTGTACCGAATAAATCTGGAATACAGGTTCTTCTCACATCTATGATTTTTTTAAAGCCCGATGCGCTTAAAACACATTGATATGCTGTGTTCATCTTGTAATGACTACAGACCTAAATGTATAATTTTCAGATGACATTGCTCCGTTATAATTCTGATTTAGCAAAGAAGGCAAGTGATCTATAAATGACTGTGTGTGTGTGAGCGTGGTGCGAGGGGGGGGGGGGGGAGGGATGGGGAGATGAGCACAAGAAACATAAGGTGTGGATCACATGTGTTTCTTTACCGTTTGTACAGACTGGGCTGTTGGCTCAGGGTGCAACACACTGCAAGCGTGTGTTGGAGCTGTGTGAGAGGATGCAACCAGAAATGTGCTTAGGCAAAAGTAAATATATCACGGATACTCCCTTTAAATCAAGCAATGGCAGAAGATTTGTAAATCACCTATACTCCCTTTAAATCAAGCAATGGCCGAGGATTTGTAAATCACGGATACTTCTTTTAAATAAAGCAATGGCTGAGGATTTGTAAATCACGGATACTTCTTTTAAATAAAGCAATGGCAGAAGATTTGTAAATCATCGACACTGCCTTTAAATCAAGCAATGGCAAATGCAACTTTTCCTCTCAAAAGAACGTCCCACCCTAATGTCTACTACACATTTGCTCTATTGTTTTGTAATAGTTATAACTGTTGCTCTTTGATGCAACTGGAAAGAGCAACCAGTCGAATGCTCCAAGATCTCCATTCATCATCTATCTCAGAAGTGATATCTCTCCTCTCAAGGTTGCTTGTATGATCAAAATGACGAAAAAGGTGTGGACAACCAAGCCGTCTTTCTGGGGCCAGGAAGACACGAGATATAGTAGCTAGGGAGACAGAACGAGAAGGAAGCGCCTGTCATGTACATATGGATAGGGACATGCATGAAGTCAGGGCTAGTGGACCAGGATGAGGAGCTATAGAGGGTAGAATGCAAGGTAATTTGCATACACTCCAGTCATCGGCATATGGGGGATTGCTCAAGTGGTTACCAAGGAGACTCGACAAGGGAGCATCCGTCATGTACATATGGATAGGGACATGCTTCAAGATTGATTTAGACTTTACTCAAGGATTGGGATGATAGCACAAGGTTTCCAAACTGCAAGCATTTGCAAGAACTCTGATTCAGCATATTTTGAGGTTTGGTATTCGTACACGTTACCCAGTACGAGATCGAATGAACAAAACTGACCATGTACTATCAAGGACATACAGTACTTGTCAAATTCACCCTGGCCTTTCTTGATCGCCGATTCTTTGACAACGATTGGGTTGTTGGCACAAGGTTTCATTACTGCAAGCATGTGCTGGAACTTTGTGAGAGCATGCCGACACCACAAACAAAATCTCCATCAACATCAGTCTCTGTTCTTTTAAATTGTTGAGGCAAACGTTTTTTTTTTAATTCATTACTTTTTTATTGCAGCACACTTTTCCCATCATTGCATCCCTTCAATCAAAAGTAGAATTGAGAGAAATGGAGAGGAAGGAGGGAACCTTTTTCATCCCTTACCCATGCACCTATCATGACAATACCGATAGGGACTGGCTTTGGGAATCTTTCCAATCAAAGAATCAGCAATAAATCCAGAAACGACGAGGTGAGCACTGAATGTCAAATACCATTGGGTGCCTTGCTGAGACCAGGATGACAAAGAGATGCAGGGGATGCCAAGGTGATTGAGACTCAACAAGAAAGGATGACAATTGGAAGCGTTATACAGAGGATGATGGATAGCTGTTTCGTAGTTTACGCCGTCGGCTTGGCTTTCTCTGTCTTTTTTTTTAGTTACCAAATGTTTTCTTTTAGATTGAGTTAGCTACCAGACTGTATCAAGGAAAGAGTTCATATTTTATATAAGTACATGTTACAATAATAACAGAGTTACTATACCCATGCGCCTGGCAGTTGAGGATCAGTCTAGTTTTTGCAATCTACAGCAGAGATATGTTAATAATAGGTTATTCTAGATTCTCACAAAAAGAAGAAAAGTCAGTCTGTAAAAAGTCATGCAGAGGTGAAACTACATGTTGATAGAGCAGCACAGACCAGTGGCAGTAGAAGTTGATTTTGAAAAACTTGTTTTGACTCTAGCACCTACTGTAATACAGAAAGTCTTAGTCATACAAAAAGTATGTATATGTTGTAAATAATTGGCTTATACCGATTGTCTAATCTATTTTAAATGAGAAAGGAATAAATCCAAATATTTTTCATGAAATGCTGTGGATTATGGGATGTCACTGTCTTCCATCTTCACATTGATACCAATGAGGAACCAGTGGGCTCTCTTCTTAACTATGAACAGGACATAGGGGATGCTAAAGTGGTTGCCAAGGAGACTCGACAAGGGAGCGTCCGTCATGTACATATGGATAGGGACATGCATGAAGATCGATTCAGACTTTTCATTAGCCTGTGGGAATACACCCTTGTCATCCCATAGCCCTGCTCCTATCGTTACCACACTGATAGGGACAGGCTTTGACCAACATATCATCTGAAAGGAAAACTATCAGCGCCAACAACTTTATAGACAATTGAGCTATTCTGCCCTGTCTTTCTAAAATCGTATAAATGTCCAAAGCAAATTGTTGCGATTATTATTATACTTATTATACAAACATGTAGCAGAGCTTCGATTAAGGGATCTGTGGCAGATGTTGACAACTAAGCCGTCTTTCTGGGGCTACGATGACACGAGATATAGGGGATGCCATTCTAGAAGCGAGGGAGAAAGAAGGAAGCACCTGTCATGTACATATGGATAGGGACATGCATGAAGATTGATTCTCACTTTTCATTAGCCTGTGGGAATACACCCTTGTCATCCCATAGCCCTGCTCCTATCGTTACCACACTGATAGGGACAGGCTTTGACCAACATATCATCTGAAAGGAAAACTATCAGCGCCAACAACTTTATAGACAATTGAGCTATTCTGCCCTGTCTTTCTAAAATCGTATAAATGTCCATAGCAAATTGTTGCGATTATTATTATACTTATTATACAAACATGTAGCAGAGCTTTGTGCTGAGAAGAAGTCTGTAACATTGTGATTTCTAAGGAATATGACAAAGCTTACGGTCAGTGGCCTCTTACAAGATACCTACCGGGATCACAGCAGGAAACAAAAACAAGATACTTTGACAGGACCGTTCATAGACTGGTTGTCTTGTTATCAAACACAAGTCCCAGAGATGTAGGGCATGCCATTCATTTGACAAAGAGATTCACCCTCAAGGAGTATTTCATATGGTATCTTATGAATCTGTACAAATTACCACCATTTCTCCATCTAGGCTTATATGTAGTGAAATCAATGTTATTATTTTCTGATTGAAGGTTCATGCAACTTTTCCTCTCAAAAGAACGTCCCACCCTAATGTCTACTACACATTTGCTCTATTGTTTTGTAATAGTTATAACTGTTGCTCTTTGATGCAACTGGAAAGAGCAACCAGTCGAATGCTCCAAGATCTCCATTCATCATCTATCTCAGAAGTGATATCTCTCCTCTCAAGGTTGCTTGTATGATCAAAATGACGAAAAAGGTGTGGACAACCAAGCCGTCTTTCTGGGGCCAGGAAGACACGAGATATAGTAGCTAGGGAGACAGAACGAGAAGGAAGCGCCTGTCATGTACATATGGATAGGGACATGCATGAAGTCAGGGCTAGTGGACCAGGATGAGGAGCTATAGAGGGTAGAATGCAAGGTAATTTGCATACACTCCAGTCATCGGCATATGGGGGATTGCTCAAGTGGTTACCAAGGAGACTCGACAAGGGAGCATCCGTCATGTACATATGGATAGGGACATGCTTCAAGATTGATTTAGACTTTACTCAAGGATTGGGATGATAGCGCAAGGTTTCCAAACTGCAAGCATTTGCAAGAACTCTGTTTCAGCATATTTTGAGGCTTGGTATTCGTACACGTTACCCAGTACGAGATCGAATGAACAAAACTGACCATGTACTATCAAGGACATACAGTACTTGTCAAATTCACCCTGGCCTTTCTTGATCGCCGATTCTTTGACAACGATTGGGTTGTTGGCACAAGGTTTCATTACTGCAAGCATGTGCTGGAACTTTGTGAGAGCATGCCGACACCACAAACAAAATCTCCATCAACATCAGTCTCTGTTCTTTTAAATTGTTGAGGCAAACGTTTTTTTTTTAATTCATTACTTTTTTATTGCAGCACACTTTTCCCATCATTGCATCCCTTCAATCCAAAGTAGAATTGAGAGAAATGGAGAGGAAGGAGGGAACCTTTTTCATCCGTTACCCATGCACCTATCATTGAGCTCTTTACTGTTTGGGTTATTTCTATCCTGTAAATTTGTTAGCTTTCATAATATTACGATGTATATGTTTAACAGTTTGCTATACTATTGCAATTCGCCATCCTAGAACAAATGCAAGATTGCTTTGAGAGGATTACCTTTCACCTTTAATCAAACAAAACCAACTTCCTGAACTCGCTTCCTACAGGAGATGCCCTTCTTGTTGAAAGGGAAACTGAGCACAAAGGGAGGGTCCTAAGCAAAGAATCGGTACTGGATATCATGGAGCTGTACGAAGACGCCGCTCAGCCGAGTGCCGATAATGATGTTCAAGATGAAGCGATTGCCTACAGTCAACTAGGACGCCTCTACTCTAAGGTTGGTGTCTTGATATTGATATAGTTCAGTATCCAATAGAAATTGTTTTCAACTTTTAGCTCACTACAAAGACACATAAGTAGAGCAATAAATGTTAAAGGCTATTAAATCTATCTTAATCAACATAATCAAGCTACCAAAAAAATGTGTACTTTAGGTTTGTGTACCGAATAAATCTGGAATACAGGTTCTTCTCACATCTATGATTTTTTTAAAGCCCGATGCGCTTAAAACACATTGATATGCTGTGTTCATCTTGTAATGACTACAGACCTAAATGTATAATTTTCAGATGACATTGCTCCGTTATAATTCTGATTTAGCAAAGAAGGCAAGTGATCTATAAATGACTGTGTGTGTGTGAGCGTGGTGCGAGGGGGGGGGGGGGGGAGGGATGGGGAGATGAGCACAAGAAACATAAGGTGTGGATCACATGTGTTTCTTTACCGTTTGTACAGACTGGGCTGTTGGCTCAGGGTGCAACACACTGCAAGCGTGTGTTGGAGCTGTGTGAGAGGATGCAACCAGAAATGTGCTTAGGCAAAAGTAAATATATCACGGATACTCCCTTTAAATCAAGCAATGGCAGAAGATTTGTAAATCACCTATACTCCCTTTAAATCAAGCAATGGCCGAGGATTTGTAAATCACGGATACTTCTTTTAAATAAAGCAATGGCTGAGGATTTGTAAATCACGGATACTTCTTTTAAATAAAGCAATGGCAGAAGATTTGTAAATCATCGACACTGCCTTTAAATCAAGCAATGGCAAATGCAACTTTTCCTCTCAAAAGAACGTCCCACCCTAATGTCTACTACACATTTGCTCTATTGTTTTGTAATAGTTATAACTGTTGCTCTTTGATGCAACTGGAAAGAGCAACCAGTCGAATGCTCCAAGATCTCCATTCATCATCTATCTCAGAAGTGATATCTCTCCTCTCAAGGTTGCTTGTATGATCAAAATGACGAAAAAGGTGTGGACAACCAAGCCGTCTTTCTGGGGCCAGGAAGACACGAGATATAGTAGCTAGGGAGACAGAACGAGAAGGAAGCGCCTGTCATGTACATATGGATAGGGACATGCATGAAGTCAGGGCTAGTGGACCAGGATGAGGAGCTATAGAGGGTAGAATGCAAGGTAATTTGCATACACTCCAGTCATCGGCATATGGGGGATTGCTCAAGTGGTTACCAAGGAGACTCGACAAGGGAGCATCCGTCATGTACATATGGATAGGGACATGCTTCAAGATTGATTTAGACTTTACTCAAGGATTGGGATGATAGCACAAGGTTTCCAAACTGCAAGCATTTGCAAGAACTCTGATTCAGCATATTTTGAGGTTTGGTATTCGTACACGTTACCCAGTACGAGATCGAATGAACAAAACTGACCATGTACTATCAAGGACATACAGTACTTGTCAAATTCACCCTGGCCTTTCTTGATCGCCGATTCTTTGACAACGATTGGGTTGTTGGCACAAGGTTTCATTACTGCAAGCATGTGCTGGAACTTTGTGAGAGCATGCCGACACCACAAACAAAATCTCCATCAACATCAGTCTCTGTTCTTTTAAATTGTTGAGGCAAACGTTTTTTTTTTAATTCATTACTTTTTTATTGCAGCACACTTTTCCCATCATTGCATCCCTTCAATCAAAAGTAGAATTGAGAGAAATGGAGAGGAAGGAGGGAACCTTTTTCATCCCTTACCCATGCACCTATCATGACAATACCGATAGGGACTGGCTTTGGGAATCTTTCCAATCAAAGAATCAGCAATAAATCCAGAAACGACGAGGTGAGCACTGAATGTCAAATACCATTGGGTGCCTTGCTGAGACCAGGATGACAAAGAGATGCAGGGGATGCCAAGGTGATTGAGACTCAACAAGAAAGGATGACAATTGGAAGCGTTATACAGAGGATGATGGATAGCTGTTTCGTAGTTTACGCCGTCGGCTTGGCTTTCTCTGTCTTTTTTTTTAGTTACCAAATGTTTTCTTTTAGATTGAGTTAGCTACCAGACTGTATCAAGGAAAGAGTTCATATTTTATATAAGTACATGTTACAATAATAACAGAGTTACTATACCCATGCGCCTGGCAGTTGAGGATCAGTCTAGTTTTTGCAATCTACAGCAGAGATATGTTAATAATAGGTTATTCTAGATTCTCACAAAAAGAAGAAAAGTCAGTCTGTAAAAAGTCATGCAGAGGTGAAACTACATGTTGATAGAGCAGCACAGACCAGTGGCAGTAGAAGTTGATTTTGAAAAACTTGTTTTGACTCTAGCACCTACTGTAATACAGAAAGTCTTAGTCATACAAAAAGTATGTATATGTTGTAAATAATTGGCTTATACCGATTGTCTAATCTATTTTAAATGAGAAAGGAATAAATCCAAATATTTTTCATGAAATGCTGTGGATTATGGGATGTCACTGTCTTCCATCTTCACATTGATACCAATGAGGAACCAGTGGGCTCTCTTCTTAACTATGAACAGGACATAGGGGATGCTAAAGTGGTTGCCAAGGAGACTCGACAAGGGAGCGTCCGTCATGTACATATGGATAGGGACATGCATGAAGATCGATTCAGACTTTTCATTAGCCTGTGGGAATACACCCTTGTCATCCCATAGCCCTGCTCCTATCGTTACCACACTGATAGGGACAGGCTTTGACCAACATATCATCTGAAAGGAAAACTATCAGCGCCAACAACTTTATAGACAATTGAGCTATTCTGCCCTGTCTTTCTAAAATCGTATAAATGTCCAAAGCAAATTGTTGCGATTATTATTATACTTATTATACAAACATGTAGCAGAGCTTCGATTAAGGGATCTGTGGCAGATGTTGACAACTAAGCCGTCTTTCTGGGGCTACGATGACACGAGATATAGGGGATGCCATTCTAGAAGCGAGGGAGAAAGAAGGAAGCACCTGTCATGTACATATGGATAGGGACATGCATGAAGATTGATTCTCACTTTTCATTAGCCTGTGGGAATACACCCTTGTCATCCCATAGCCCTGCTCCTATCGTTACCACACTGATAGGGACAGGCTTTGACCAACATATCATCTGAAAGGAAAACTATCAGCGCCAACAACTTTATAGACAATTGAGCTATTCTGCCCTGTCTTTCTAAAATCGTATAAATGTCCATAGCAAATTGTTGCGAGTATTATTATACTTATTATACAAACATGTAGCAGAGCTTTGTGCTGAGAAGAAGTCTGTAACATTGTGATTTCTAAGGAATATGACAAAGCTTACGGTCAGTGGCCTCTTACAAGATACCTACCGGGATCACAGCAGGAAACAAAAACAAGATACTTTGACAGGACCGTTCATAGACTGGTTGTCTTGTTATCAAACACAAGTCCCAGAGATGTAGGGCATGCCATTCATTTGACAAAGAGATTCACCCTCAAGGAGTATTTCATATGGTATCTTATGAATCTGTACAAATTACCACCATTTCTCCATCTAGGCTTATATGTAGTGAAATCAATGTTATTATTTTCTGATTGAAGGTTCATGCAACTTTTCCTCTCAAAAGAACGTCCCACCCTAATGTCTACTACACATTTGCTCTATTGTTTTGTAATAGTTATAACTGTTGCTCTTTGATGCAACTGGAAAGAGCAACCAGTCGAATGCTCCAAGATCTCCATTCATCATCTATCTCAGAAGTGATATCTCTCCTCTCAAGGTTGCTTGTATGATCAAAATGACGAAAAAGGTGCGGACAACCAAGCCGTCTTTCTGGGGCCAGGAAGACACGAGATATAGTAGCTAGGGAGACAGAACAAGAAGGAAGCGCCTGTCATGTACATATGGATAGGGACATGCATGAAGTCAGGGCTAGTGGACCAGGATGAGGAGCTATAGAGGGTAGAATGCAAGGTAATTTGCATACACTCCAGTCATCGGCATATGGGGGATTGCTCAAGTGGTTACCAAGGAGACTCGACAAGGGAGCATCCGTCATGTACATATGGATAGGGACATGCTTCAAGATTGATTTAGACTTTACTCAAGGATTGGGATGATAGCGCAAGGTTTCCAAACTGCAAGCATTTGCAAGAACTCTGATTCAGCATATTTTGAGGTTTGGTATTCGTACACGTTACCCAGTACGAGATCGAATGAACAAAACTGACCATGTACTATCAAGGACATACAGTACTTGTCAAATTCACCCTGGCCTTTCTTGATCGCCGATTCTTTGACAACGATTGGGTTGTTGGCACAAGGTTTCATTACTGCAAGCATGTGCTGGAACTTTGTGAGAGCATGCCGACACCACAAACAAAATCTCCATCAACATCAGTCTCTGTTCTTTTAAATTGTTGAGGCAAACGGTTTTTTTTAAATTCATTACTTTTTTATTGCAGCACACTTTTCCCATCATTGCATCCCTTCAATCAAAAGTAGAATTGAGAGAAATGGAGAGGAAGGAGGGAACCTTTTTCATCCCTTACCCATGCACCTATCATGACAATACCGATAGGGACTGGCTTTGGGAATCTTTCCAATCAAAGAATCAGCAATAAATCCAGAAACGACGAGGTGAGCACTGAATGTCAAATACCATTGGGTGCCTTGCTGAGACCAGGATGACAAAGAGATGCAGGGGATGCCAAGGTGATTGAGACTCAACAAGAAAAGTGGGCCTTGGAAAAGAATCTACAACTAATGTCATTCATCTGTATCAAGAGGTTGCCCAAACTGTGTGCTGAGCATGATTTGAAAGAGATCTGGCAATACAATTATGGCAAAAAGCAAATTTGAACACAATTTCTCATTGAGCTCTTTACTGTTTGGGTTATTTCTATCCTGTAAATTTGTTAGCTTTCATAATATTACGATGTATATGTTTAACAGTTTGCTATACTATTGCAATTCGCCATCCTAGAACAAATGCAAGATTGCTTTGAGAGGATTACCTTTCACCTTTAATCAAACAAAACCAACTTCCTGAACTCGCTTCCTACAGGAGATGCCCTTCTTGTTGAAAGGGAAACTGAGCACAAAGGGAGGGTCCTAAGCAAAGAATCGGTACTGGATATCATGGAGCTGTACGAAGACGCCGCTCAGCCGAGTGCCGATAATGATGTTCAAGATGAAGCGATTGCCTACAGTCAACTAGGACGCCTCTACTCTAAGGTTGGTGTCTTGATATTGATATAGTTCAGTATCCAAAATAAACCTGTAAATATAGAAATTGTTTTCAACTTTTAGCTCACTACAAAGACACATAAGTAGAGCAATAAATGTTAAAGGCTATTAAATCTATCTTAATCAACATAATCAAGCTACCAAAAAAATGTGTACTTTAGGTTTGTGTACCGAATAAATCTGGAATACAGGTTCTTCTCACATCTATGATTTTTTTAAAGCCCGATGCGCTTAAAACACATTGATATGCTGTGTTCATCTTGTAATGACTACAGACCTAAATGTATAATTTTCAGATGACATTGCTCTGTTATAATTCTGATTTAGCAAAGAAGGCAAGTGATCTATAAATGACTGTGTGTGTGTGAGCGTGGTGCGAGGGGGGGGGGGGGAGGGATGGGGAGATGAGCACAAGAAACATAAGGTGTGGATCACATGTGTTTCTTTACCGTTTGTACAGACTGGGCTGTTGGCTCAGGGTGCAACACACTGCAAGCGTGTGTTGGAGCTGTGTGAGAGGATGCAACCAGAAATTTGCTTAGGCAAAAGTAAATATATCACGGATACTCCCTTTAAATCAAGCAATGGCAGAAGATTTGTAAATCACCTATACTCCCTTTAAATCAAGCAATGGCCGAGGATTTGTAAATCACGGATACTTCTTTTAAATAAAGCAATGGCTGAGGATTTGTAAATCACGGATACTTCTTTTAAATAAAGCAATGGCAGAAGATTTGTAAATCATCGACACTGCCTTTAAATCAAGCAATGGCAGAAGATTTGTAAAACAAGGATACTGCCTAAAGTTTAAATAAAGCAATGGCAGCAGATTTGTAAATCATGGATACTGCCTTTCAATCAAGCAATGGCAGAAGATTTCTAAAACAAGGATACTGCCTTTAAATCAAGCAATGGCAGAAGATTGGTAAAACACAGATACTGCCTTTAAGGAATCTGTGCCAGATGTTGACAACCAAGCCGTCTTTCTGGGGCCAGGATGACACGAGATGGGGATGCCATTCTAAATGCTAGGGAGACGGAACACGAAGGAAGCACCTGTCATGTACATATGGATAGGGACATGCATGAAGATTGATTCAGAATTTTCATTAGCCTGTGTGGATACACCCTTGTCATCTTTTTTAAAACATTTATTGCCTGTTATAGCATTGGAAAACTGTGCCTATTCTTTTGAATGCACACTGACAATGGTCCACATAAAGCTCTGCTATGACGGGCCGTAAGTGCAATTATTGGACAATGACTTTGGAAAAATTGGAAGAAAAGGGGAACCCGACATGGTGTCATTCACTGCTCCCTAATAACAAGAGTGACTTAACTTTTCATTGGACGTTATCATATTGAGTGCTTTATTTTGGGAAGTGCCCAGTTGCATTTTTATTTTATTTTATTTTTTTTATTGGGACGGGCCACCCTGTATAGGGGAAAACGGGGAGTTGTGCTAAATGTGTACAACCTTGCATGTCTTGCAGTTGCCAGGATGAAAAAATAGGTTTGTGTGGTAATAATTTAAACAACACCGCAACACTTGTGTGTCATACCCCCAAAACAGCATAGATACTTCTCAAGTAAGGCAGTATGCCAAATTAAAATTATGTTGAAGTTTTATATATATAATGTCTTCATCAAAACTTGGACTCTTATTTGATTGCGTTGCCACTTCACCAGGATTTCTCCCTGCTCTTTACGACAGATGAAATGTGTTCTTTAACGTGCATGAGGTTTGGTTCTCTTATACGCGGGACCGACGGCTTAAAGTCTCCTCCGAAAGACTATGTATAGATGGGACAATCATCAAAAATAGTTGAATAAAAAAAAAATACCTTGAACATAGTTAAATCAAGAAACAAGTGAGTGAGCACTAAATGTTGAATACCATTCAGGCCATTTCTATCAAGAAAATTTGTTAGCTTTCATAATATTACGATGTATCTGTTTAACAGTTCGCTATACTATTGAAATTCGCCATCCTAGAACAAATGCAAGATTGCTTTGAGAGGAATGGTGACACAGAGGATGACCCAGAAATAGAGAGAGAAAAAATGGTGACTTGTGCCAGATGTGGACAATGGTGCAGGTCTCACAGGGACTCTTATTTAATTGTGTAGCCACTTCACCGGGATTTCCCCCTGCTCTTTACGACAGATGAAATGTGTTCTTTAACGTGCATGAGGTTTGGTTCTCCTATACACGGGACCGACGGCTTAAAGTCTCCTCCGAAAGACTAATATCTAAGAGAGATGGGACAATCATCAAATGCAGTGCAGATATGCAGTTGACAAGCTTGATCTTAACTTTTTTTAATCACTATTTGGGAACGCAAACTAAAACCAATAAAATACACAGATTTGAGGCTTTTTATTTTTACGTCTTACATTAATGGAAAATATCATTATCATAGCACCGCGTGTAGTCTAGCAGCAATAACTCCTGCATTGTGGAATCATAAAGCAAAACATCAAGTGGGTGTGGTGGGATTCCACCACATATACTGTACAGCGCTGCTCACCATTAGTATGGAATCCACCCACGCCCCTTGGTGTTTCGCATGATGATTCCACAATGCAGCAGGTATTGCTGCTAGACTACACGCTTTGCTTTAAATAATACAGTTTTGCGTAACTTTTAGGACGGCATTTGCAACAGGTTTCCCTGTATAGACTGGACCAGCATGGGGTTGTGTGCTCCCTAGAGGGCAAAGATGGTGCACAAGAAAACTTCAGGTTAGCGTAGATGTGTGGCTAGATTTGTATGGTACAGCCCAGTTTGAAATAATGAGATCCCAGTTCAAACCCTTGCCCACCGCATTTGTCCTTCATCAAGACATTTAACAACTTCTGCCCTCTACCTATGTTTATCCAGGAAGGATCTTCTCAATGCCAATGTGCAGCATGGAAGGAATGCTCCAAAGGGAGTGGAGGAGGTGCACAAAATGTGTGCTGGTATGCATTGTAACCTAGGACCAGAGTAATAATATATTATTATGCACTTAGAGATTAAATTCAATTATATATCTCAAATCTATTATTTTAATTGAACCTGATGACTTAAGGATAATAACAATAATGCACCTCTACATGAGGTTCCTAAGAAATAGCATGGCATAATATCAATGCTACATTTCATGGAATAAAAAGTCACTGATCTAATCCGTGCAGTATGATGGTTGTCCTGTGTCACATGTCTTTTCTGTGCACAATTACAAACCTAAACCTGGACAGGTGTCTTGTCACATTTTCTTTTCTTGTGGACGCAATCAAGGCCAGCAGGTTCCAGCATTTTTCATCGACCTTCATGATGATCCCTTTGCTTTGCAGCCAATTTCACCATGAATCACCAGGCACTTGGGAGGGAAGCATCTGCAGCATTTGTCATGATCATTGCAGCAGTCACTGTAAACAAAACAGGGGTAACTTAATCAGAACAAAGACATACTACAGATGGACAATCAACGAATATTGTCCCATTGATCCTATCATGGTCGCCATTGCATTCAGCACCAGGAGCTATTTTATGTGCTATTGTCTTATATCTGGTGCAAGGACAAGTATTTTCATTCCAGCGGACAATGAGCTCACTAAGACGTGTCTGAGGAATTCCTCCTCGTCGCCGAGTGTTTTACGCTGATTCATGTCTCGTTGAGTCGTAATTTCTTCAGGTTACTGGTGTCGGGGTCAGCAAATCATAAATGCTACATTTTTTTGGAGAAAAATTAATATTAAATTGTGCCTTTGCAAACATTTCATTTTAAATAAGACACATCTTTTCTTTTTTAATCTATTTTTAAAAATTTCATTTTAGCCGACCTCGCGGCCTACCTGAAAGAGGTCTGCAGCCCACACACCACTGGTTGCGAAGCACTGCATTAAGGTACCAAGCTTGATTCAAATCTGACATACAGTACAAGCCATTTTGCATATAAATACATTCCTGTGACATTGACCTAATAACTCCAAATCTACTCAGATCATTGCTAATTGGATATGTAAACTCATACCATACACGTACTAGAGATGGGCAATCTATGAATATTTTCCATTGATCCTATCGTGGTCACCGCTGCAATTGTACTTTTAATCAAAAGCATTGGCAACGCTTTTAAAATAATGATTTTCCAGGATAATTATCTTCATACTAAAGGGACATTTGACAAAATCTAACCCTATTTTATTCTTCTCTTACCATAAGCTAAACAACACGGCAGAAGAGAAACGAGAAAGCTACAAGTATTTTTCGTGGAGTTAGACACTTTACCTGGATCACTTTAATCATTTTTTTAGATTTTCATTCATATAGCTTTTCATTAGTTATGTCGCATGATGATGAGAATCCTAAAAGTCAAAAACAGTTATATTTAAAGAGATGAAATAAAAAAATAACACCACATTAACCCTGAAAATATGACAGGAGTGTCAAACATTATATACCTTCTTCAGCTCTGGAAAGATGGCGGTCAATCAATTCTCCCAAGCATGCGACTGGACGTAAGCAGTGTTGTATCGCTCCTTCAGCTCGGAAGAGAGAGATCGCTCAGCCTGGTTCAGTCTGTTTACTCTAGTTGCGTCATCGATGATCTCTTCGGCCGTCTGCATGACCTTTACCAATGGCTGTTGGTGTCCAACGATGTTCTAATGCCATAAACAAAGAAACAGAGAACAGGATAAATTGACGGACTGATATGATTTCAATTGATTATCTTATGGATTCCTCGTCTCATCAATTGCCATCACTGAACTAGTGTCAAATGGGTTTACTATACGGGACATGTCAAGCCTACTAGAGAAGAACTTCACCCTAACCAGGCCGGGTTATTTTGGCCATGCAAAAGCCACGGGGAAGGGGGTGGGGGATGGATTCTGCGCCTTCCCTTTTCCTTTGAAAATTGAATAACCAAACGCTGTTTTTTATATTTTTCAAATAGAGACTACATTGAATTCGCTCAGAATGTACTGCAGAAGAAATAAGGATGGGTTATATTTGCTTTTAATGTCTTTTAATTGTGTTGAAAATTTACAGAAGATGGCAATTACAACACACCTTTACCTCAAGCTCCTTGAGTTTTGTCCTGCAGGGCTGCCTTGTCCTTGATGTAATGCTTGGCACCGTCCACTTGCCTTGACATGAAGTTCATCCACCTGCTTCACGCTGCACCACCAAGTCAGAGACAAGGTCAACGATAACATCGAAGATATGTGCCTGGACAGGGTAAAATATAAGCATAATAATGTCAATGATGAGGTCTTGGTTTAGACAAGACAAGAAGAAGAAGAAACAAAAACTTTTCTTCATAATTTCCATGTGTCCCCAAAACATCACATGAAATGTTCTTTCTGCAGAGAACTATGATAAAGTAAGTCAAATATAGCTGAGCATTGAAGCAAGTAATTTGAATTCAATTTTGAAAGTGAATCAATCAATACTCTTCTGTAAGATTATCTTGATCATTTCATAATGAAATATTGCCTCCATGCCACTTTGTACGCAGAGGCATAAAAACAAATTTGTAAAATAAATTGCACAAACTCACCATTGACCCAGAATAGCTTCCAACGTTGTCCAGTCGAGCTAGATAGTTGACAGGATGTTCTGGATGTCTGACGTGTCTGCATTAGGGTCATGATCAGCTGTATTTAATCCGTTGCTACGTGGCCTATGAAAGATAAATGTAACAATAATAGATCATTGACATACATCGGTGCCATAAAAGCCCAATGCTCGTTCTGAGAAAATTATCTGAAATAAGTTTATTGGCCAAACCGCTTTAATGCGTCACTCACAATTGTACAAGATGATCATGGAAGTCCTGGAGTTGTTGCTGGACAGGCTGATCAGTGGTTGATGGTATGTTGATTGGAGTGATAATGAAGAAAATAATAATGTTCGCGATAAATAGCACTTGATATGATTGATAAACATCTGTAAGCGCTTTACATTGTTAATACCCCGGTCGTCTGACACACTCAAAATCAATCCGCACATTTTCTGCTTCATTGGGAGCAATGCATTCGGGCAGCCATATGGCGCACTTGAAGGTATCCAAGTACAATTGCAAACACGTCCCACTCCTACCAGGTCCCCAGTTATACACCTGGATAGAGAGCAGCAATGTGGATTAATTGTCTTGCTGAAGGACAAACAGACTGGGCAGGGTTTGAACTGGGGATCTAGGGATCAGGAAGCGCACGCTCTACCTAGTTTCCCACACCACGTCTACGTGATGATGTTGATGCTGCCTAGAGAGGGTTATGCTGTTAATGGTGATAATGAAATAATAATTGGTTCAATTTTCATATTAGTTATGTTGCAATAATGAAGGCGATGATGATGAGAATCCTAAAAGTCAAAAACAGTTATATTTTTTTTTTTTTTTTTTTCTTCAGGTAAAAGTACAGTCCGCCATCTGGCGTATTTTCGTACTTGTGGCTGGTCCGGTGTTGCGTATATACAGTGCCAGTTAAAAATTCTACATCAATCTACGTGCAGCTAAAAACATCAGTCCCCTTCTACCGGAGCTGGATCTTTTGCACCTCTTGTTTAAAGGTGCAAGTGGAGGTGGAGTTGACCAGGTCCACAGGTAGTGAGTTCCAGATCCTTATGGCATCAGGAAAGAAAGACTTCTGGTAGATGAAGGTCCTGGCGAAAGGTATCCGGAATTTCTGGTTGTGTCCACGGTGTGATGTTAATATCGGAAGTAGATGAGGCTGGAGGGTGTCAGTTTGGTGATGTACGACGCGATACATCATGCACATTTTGAGTTGTGCTCTGCGTTCCTGTAGGGAAGGCCACTGGAGCTGACTAAGCATGGCTGTGACGCTGCTTGTTCGATGATAGTCTCCAGTGACAAACCGGGCATAGCGATGCTGCACCATTTCCAGTCTGTGGATGTTGTCCTGGGTGTGGGGATCCCATACTGGGCAGGCATACTCCAGGATAGGACGCACAAGAGTCATGTAGCAGAGAGCCTTCGTCTTTCTTGGACATGGTCTGATATTTCTTTGAAGAAAAGCACTGGTGGAGTTTGCTTTCTTTGTTGTGGCTTTGATGTGATATGTCTAGTTGAGATTGTTCTTGAGATGGACGCCAAGATATTTTGCTGTGTCTGATGTTGCAAGGAGTTGACCATGAATGCTGTAGTTGTGTATGACTGGCTTTCGTTTGTTGGTAACATGAAGGACTTGGCACTTGTGGGGGTTGAAATCCATGAGCCAGTCAGACTCCCATTCCTGCAGAGCATCAAGGTCTTGTTGCAACTGTTGTGAGTCGGCATCTGTGGTGATCTTGCGGTACAGCATGCAGTCATCAGCAAACAGGCGTACTGTGCTGCCAGGGGATACTTTCTCAGGTAGATCGTTTATGTACAGCAGGAAAAGTAGAGGACCTATAACACTCCCTTGAGGAACACCAGATGTGACTTGTGCGGTGTCGGATGTGGATCCCTCGAGGACTACCCGCTGGCTCCGATGGTGCAGGAAATCCGAGATCCACTGATGAATGTTGCCGCCTATGCCATAATGTTGAAGTTTGTGGAGTAGTCTAGCATGGGGAACCTTGTCGAAGGCTTTCGAAAAGTCAAGAAGTATGACGTCATGTTGTTCTCTGTCATCAATTCCTTTGGTCAGGTCCTGGATGGCAAGAATGAGCTGCGATTTAAAGAGATGAAATAAACTAGATGGATCTTCGACTGCGCGCAGTCGAATATGATGCCTCCGCCATTACGCGATTTATTTATACTAGCTGTACCCGCGGAAATCCGCGGGTTTGTGTGAGAGAGAGGCGATGATGACATAACGATACTTTAAATCTTTACTATTCCCAGAGTCATAATTTAAATAGTATAAGACAAAATAAACACGGGCGACTCAATCCCGCCCCACAACCCGTCGTTGGACGGGGCCCCGACGCATTAGGGTCCCGTCCAACGATATCCGGCCAATGTATAACAAAATCATAATGGTTTAGTACCCATACAAGGTTATTCAGTTATCCCTCATATTTTATAGAGTCCATAATTTGTTCCGCTTGTATTAAATTAGATACAGTACACTATGTTCGTGTACTTGCTAATATACAGTAGCTTCGCCGCTGACCCCCCCCCCCCCCCCCCCCCCCCCCGCGACTCCAATTGCATGCATGACACATAACCCGTCGTGTCCCATAAACTTTTCATATCCAATCTAAGTTCTCCGGCGTATACATTTTGTCATATTCTTGTGAAACCCGATGATATATTCCGTTGAAGCAAGGATATGGGAGTTCCATGGTTGAAGGGAATAGTAGCCGTCAATACATGCATTGCATAATAAATTAGCAGATACCCCACCCCAGGCGTCTTCTCTTCGCGGATGGCATAATACAATCATTTTACCGCAAGATGTCGAGATTGTATAAAACTCCCCTGCTCCACCGTTGTCCACCCCGCTTTATTCACTTCAATGCACTTTGCACGCCCGCTCAGGCTGTGTACAAAGCATGTGGACTCGCGGACTCAATACATCTTACCACAAGCTGGCGCAATTATAGTATCGTGTACGGTAGGGCGAATGAGATAGTGACCAGAGATGATGGTCAGCAGGTCAGTGAGCTATGCAAATAAACTACGGTTCGGTGGGGTATTTAGATGACTGCGCGACGTAAATACACGGCTGTACAGCCATTGCGCGTTGTATAACCGCAGCTAAATTGAAGTTGTCGCATTTTGTCGTCGATGCACTTACAAATACGATGCCAATCGGCAATAGCGATCATTACCATACCATCCGCGTAATATAAATATTGATATTTATCAAAACCTGGGTAGTTTCGCAACGTGTTATATCTAAAATGGTTTCTCGATATATTATTTGTTTTATCTACTCCAATTTATATTCTTACAAATACTTTTACGGCGATAAATCGTTAGTCAATGCTCGGCGTCTTAAACGGGCAATTGACATTGCTGACTTTCCCTTTTCTTCGATCTGGACGACGACCACGGGGTGGGAGCGACTCGGGAATGCCTTATTGTCCTCCGCAAAACGTATATCCTTCGATCGCGACGGTCGGGAAGTCGCCGAATCCTCTGGGTGAGGATATCTCGAGTGGGAACCATTTTGGGGGGTTGAAGCTTACCGTATTAATATAATAGATTAAGACCAAATTAACATGTACACTGAATTAATTCTGTCAACTCAATTTTGATAGTACACTGTCTTTTAGATCTTGAGGGTATCACAATTATGAGCTATAAGTGACCTTGACCTTTGACCTCATGGCCCCCAAAATCTAATCAGTTCATTGGCTCTCCAAGGAACATACATGTACCAAGTTTGGTCAGAATCCCTCAATCCGTTCTTTAACGCGATCAGGAGCCATTTTTGCATACATAATGAGCTCTGCGACCTTTGACCTTTCACCTCATGACACCAAAATGTAATCAGATCATCGGCCTCGTAAGTTACATACATGTACCAAGTTTGGTCAGAATCTGTCAATCCGTTCTTGAGATAACGCGATCACGAGCTATTTTTGCATATATAATGAGCTACGTGACCTTTGACCTTTGACCTCATGACCCCAAAATCTAATCAGATCATCGTCCCCCCAAGATACATACATGTACCAAGTTTGGTCAGAATCCGTCAATCCGTTCTTGATCACGAGAACGGGACGTATGGACGGACGTACGTACGGACGGACGGACGGATGGACAACCCGAAAACATAATGCCTCCGGCAACTTCGTTACAGAGGCATAAAAATAACACCACATTAACCCTGAAAATATGACAGGAGTGTCAAACATTATATACCTTCTTCAGCTCTGGAAAGATGGCGGTCAATCAATTCTCCCAAGCATGCAACTGGACGTAAGCAGTGTTGTATCGCTCCTTCAGCTCGGAAGAGAGAGATCGCTCAGCCTGGTTCAGTCTGTTTACTCTAGTTGCGTCATCGATGATCTCTTCGGCCGTCTGCATGACCTTTACCAATGGCTGTTGGTGTCCAACGATGTTCTAATGCCATAAACAAAGAAACAGAGAACAGGATAAATTGACGGACTGATATGATTACAATTGATTATCTTATGGATTCCTCGTCTCATCAATTGCCATCACTGAACTAGTGTCAAATGGGTTTGTTATGACTTAATTTTAACAAGTTTTCAACAGTTGAAAATGCAACAGCAAACTTCGATGGTTCATCATATTCAAGCTTCCATTAATCCAGTGGCTCTGACTTATTGTTTCCCGCTGAACCATGACGTTTGTTTGGACTGACCTCGATTGGTCTAGCCAAATGCGATTTTAACTATTAGTTTAATAAAATATTTTTATGAAAAATCGGAGCGAACAAAAATACATTGCACTGCTTATAGTTTATAATTTTGAATCAAATTATTTAGTATGTGTTTTATTTGTTTCTACTTCGAAAACATGTTAAACATGATAATACATATTTTCTAGTCAGAACGAAGGTGTTCATACGACATTTGACTTTAATGATATAAACGAGCGCGTTCTTGTTCGCAATTCTTCCACAATTGTAATATTTTTGCTACTATTAATTTAATAGTATTTTTCAGAAATTTCATGGTATATAGATATTGATACCAAAAGTTGTGCATTTATTTCCGTCCGAAAATCGGAGCGAACAAAAATACATTGCACTGCTTACAGTTCATAATTTTGAATCATATGATTTAGAATGTGTTTTATTTGTTTCTACTTCGAAAACATGTTAAACATGATAGTACATAGTTTCCAGTCACAACGAAGGTGTTCATATGACATTTGACTTTAATGATATAAACGAGCGCGTACACGTTCGCAATCCTTCCACAATTGTAATATTTTTGCTACTTTTAATTTAATAGTTATATTCAGAAATGTCATGGTATATAGATACTAATGATACAGAAAGTTGTGCATTTATTTCCGTCCTAGCGAAGCATAATCTAGACCACGAGCATTTATTATTCTGATTTGAATTACTGCAAAAGCAACTAGATTGGCTTCAGACAGGGAACAATGTCAGAGATGCCAACCTTCACAAACCAAAAAAAGTATTCTGAGAGGTAAAAAACAGTATTTTGAACCAAAAAAAAGTATTTTCAGAGCTGCCAACCTTTAGAGGCAAAAAAACATATTTTTTCGCGAAGCCAATTCGCGCAGCAAAAATACTCTTTACGCGCGCGTTAATATAAAAGTTGGTTCGGTCGATCACACCAGCGTTTGTATGAGTTTGTTCGGTTTATTTGTGATATATTTAAAATATGTATCTGGAGTAATAGTTTATCAGGGTTCAACGTAAATGTGGTTCCCGATTTCCGATCGTTTCTATAAAGAGAAAAAAAAAAAAAAAAAAAAAAAAAAAAAAAAAATCTCGATACTACAGCTCAATTGTTTAGGTGAAATAGTGGGGTAAATGACAAACATTCATTTCTTAAAACTGTGAGCTGGTAACTATAAAAATACGGGTCTAGGCAATTCATTCACTGTATACAAGCCTTTGTTTTGTACGACAAAGAGGAATGACACCCCTTTCCAAATGAAATAAAGGGAATGTTTGATATGTAGTTCGGCATCTTCGCAGCTGTTCTGGGGGCATGCTAGCAAACAAGCATGCTCGGCAAGAATTATATACAACAGTGTGCACGTTCACGCTTACGCCAACACAATTGTTACCATGGCAACCTCTGACAATTCTGTCAAAAAGCTATGGTATATTGGCTAAGTAACCACATTTAGTCACATTTCCCCGTCTCAAATGGTCGTTGGTTAATATCTTCTCTTTTTATGTATATAAATATACTTTTTGATGTGGCCTGTGATTCAACAAAGACAAAATTGTCTCTTCTTTCAACATGATCATGAATGGAATTTTAGCGTTGAAGTCCAAGAAAACGTCACATCTTTGCTGGGGTCTGAACAAAAATGTAAACATGGCCGTTTCCATGCTATTACAGGACGCTGCAAAACAAAAATTGTGTCGTCTTTTTGAGATTGGTGCGGCCTCATCAGTGGGCCATTTCTTGTGATTTGAATATCAAATTAAAGCTCTCTGTGTCGCAAACGAAGTAGCATATATGAAATGCAATCATTTTTGTTCGCTTCAACCAAATGTTTTGGTTAAATTTAACAATTACTGGTACACATTGAGTTATTTCATAGTGCATATTTCAGTAGGATTTTTGTAAAGGGTGGCTGCAGGGAGATGAATGGGAGGGAGCCTTAAAAGTGACCCATTTCAAAACACTCTTGGTGTCGGTCTCTGCATACCATTGTGTAGAGGATGTGATGGATTTGAACGAGTTGGCCATGAATGAGAGGAATTCAATTGAAAACGCATGAATAGTGCCTTGAAATCAGAGCGTTTCAAAATGGGTCAGTTTTGAGGCTCCCTCCCATTCATCTCCCTGCAGCCGCCCTTGACACAAGTCGTTATAAATTTCACATTTTCATACAGAAGTGTTGTTGGGCTTTCCGTTGATATCAATTTAAATAATGAATATTTTATTTGAAATGCAAAATAATCCTCCCAAAAGCTCGAAAAAAATGCAACACTCTGATTTGTTTGTCAACTCCATATCTTTTTGTCTGATTTCACACTCGACCCATGTCCATATACCGGTTCGCTGCACACACCCCATTTGCATAATCCTTACGATTAATATGACATCGTAATGAAGAGATAATTTCCATAAAAAATTCAACAATTTTGATGAATGGAAAGGGTGGCAGTATTCAGAAGAATGTTAACCTTTAGAAAACTGGTCAACACAGTCTTGCACTCGTAAATTGAATGCATTGGGGCCATTTTGCGAGATTTCACTTCCTGCCTCCCCCTATTCTCTGGGCTACTGCAATCGCGCCAATTGCATAATCACTAGGGCCATTTTGCGAGATTTCACTTCCTGCCTCCCCCTATTCTCTGGGCTACTGCAATCGCCCCAATTGCATAATCACTACACATAATTCACCGTTTGAAAGGTATATAAGGCTTTATTGTGACACCGATTTAGAGTATTCTCATTAAAACATACGAGAGATATGATCGATAAAACTTGAGTTTCCGAACTTTTTTTGAGGGGTTTAGATAAAGCAAACCAAATAAAAATCAATTGACAAATGAAGAAGAGGTATTTTTTGTGATTTTGAATAAATTTTGCATAATTAATTAATTTTGGAATTATGTGTACAAATTTTGAAGCCCCAATTAGCTCTACGAGATACAGTAAACCAAATCAAAATGGGTTGAGAAATGAAGTTCTAAGCATTTAAAAAAAAAAAATTTGCATAATTTAGCATAATTTATGAATTTCTAAATTTTGTGCACAAGTTTTGAAGCCCCCAGCTAGCCCTATCAGACAAAACAAACAGAATGAAAATCTGTTAACAAATGAGGGAGAAGCAGCAATTTGTATTAGTTTTGAAATAGATTTGC
This sequence comes from Echinarachnius parma, assembly GCA_037951105.1. NCBI lineage: Eukaryota > Metazoa > Echinodermata > Echinoidea > Clypeasteroida > Echinarachniidae > Echinarachnius > Echinarachnius parma. Next base: position 44,751 of record JBAMJV010009546.1, read on the forward strand.
ATAAATTACCATAGTTAATCAATGGATCTCAAAATTCTGTGCAGAAGTTTAGTGTACCAAATTTAGCTCGTGATACTTGATGCGATAATCATTTTGGCAACTCACACAGGAAGCTATACTGGGATAATTAAAGCTCTACCAGATAAAAGCAAACCAAATAAAAATCGATCGCATAAATTTGCATAAATTACCATACATAACAAATTTCACGATTCTGTGTAAAAGTTTTAAAGCCCCCTCCTAGCCCTATCTTATGAAACAATCAGAATAAAAATCGGTTGAAAAATAATGAAGAAGAAGCATTTTGAAAACTGTGGACGGACGGACGACGGACGCCACACCATGGCATAAGCTCGTCCGGCTCATCTGGCACTTTAGGCCCGATGAGATAAAAACCAGCAATAAGTAAGCAGATATTAGTATATTCATACTAGATGCTCATACCTCAGGCCTTCTCCAGAGCTTCAATATTGGTGGCTGGGATTCAAGGCTGTGACCTATCAAGCTTCATCTCTGTTTCTGTCGACCAGTCCAGTAGCTTGCTGACTTTCTGGTTGGGTTCAGAGCGTCCACTCGGAACTGATGGTTGTTTAGAAGGATGTCATATGGATGGTTTATTCTCTATTGGGATCTCTTCTGTTCATGGAAGCAAAGGGGCAAAAAGAAAATTCCAAAGCTCCATATTAAGCATGCAGTGTAATAAAAGCAACATCACTGCATTTTTGATCAGAAGTAAGCTGCATAACTCTTGTATGCATATATTGATAACTATATTGCGCCCAGTCAAAAAATTGCGCAATTTCAATATATCAAGCCCAAATTAGTTAACATGCACTGAATTCATTCTGTAAACTCAATTTGATGGTAATTCAAACAGCCATTGACCGTTCATTAACTCATGATCCCAAAAGTATATTGCTACATTGGCTCCTCTAATATAAATTTAGGTACCAAGTGGGATTGAAATCTGGCATCATTTCTTGCGATTTTACAAAATAGTTTGCATATACAGCTGTGGAAATAATTATTAGACCAAGCACTTTTTGGTAAGTTTTCAATCAGAATAAAGGTAGAAAATATTTAGTAAGTATCACTAAAACCATCAAATATATCCCTTTTGGGATGTTATTAACAAAGTTGTCTTTGAAATTTTATAAAATGGACAAAATAGCGTAAAACTTCTCACAATTTGATCAACAAATTCTTGGTCTAATAATTGTTTCCACAGTTGTGTACATGAATCAGATGACCTTGACCTTTGACACCTAAATTGTACAGCTTCACTGGCTCACTATGAAACATTTATGGGTAACTTGCCGATTGGTCTACAGCCATTTGGTCTACTAGAAGATTATTCATTCAGGAGCTTATGGTAATAATTAGAGATTATGATAAAGGTTAAGGTGTGGATAAGGATTAGGGTTAGGTTTAGGGTTATGGATCTTGATTGGAATGGGGGAAATTGGAGTTAAAAATAAAAGACATCAGGTAGTACACAAAATGGGACGTAGACCAACCGAAAATAAACCCACTTATGTACCTAGTTTGATTGGGATCTCACATTCACATCATATTCCTATTAATTCTCCAGTCACTCCTCCTGCCAGATGCAGCATCATCAACCTGGTTGGTGAACATGTTCGCACTCAGTCCTCAAGATCCGATTGCAGAAGTCTCCCTGCTGACCGACGAATCGACCTTTACTCTGTTGAGGGGGCAGACAGGTGCTACACCTTGCCCAAGGGTGACCTGGAGCAGTTTAATGTCCTACCCGGGACAGAAGGGACAGAGTACGACGACATAAGAAGGAAAAGGTTCCTAGTTGAACGCACGAAGGATCTGGCCCCAAGGCCCTGCCAAAGGCCCTCTTTCCATCCCATATCATCAGGCGAGGATATAGTTCCTGAAAGTGTTTATGATGTATTATTATATAAATTGTTAACGTTAGTTATTATTCTGCTGAATAATAATTGTTATGTATAAATATGTACAAGATATGAATTAGTAAATTTGAGTTGTTATACAGTTTTAGAAGGAGAATTTATTTAAAGCATGATGTGCAGAGGCTTGTGATCAGTGAAAAACTGTTTAAGACATAGAAATATGTATATGTGGGGTTAAGCTAACCGTCATACCATGATCTTTTTTTGACAAAGCACCTTTCAAAAATGTCTTGAAAGATAACAAGAGCAATGCTCATTGCCTGGTTGGCTGGTTCAGTAGTGTTCTTTTTTATCATTCCCCACTTTGCTAGGGAACAACACATTGGTAAATTTAACAAGTTAACATGAATGAGAGTAGCCATTCACGATTTGTGTGAAAATTGGACAAGAATGCAGTGGTATATAATGTGCACACAACTTGTGGAAATGTACATGTAGCATCATTACTTGAGTCTCATCTTGAAACTCTAAAAATGTCCATTCTGCGGCACCCGGCTCTGCAGTAATGTCCAGTGCTGAAATACCCAAATACTATTGGGGGATAAATTTCAAGCTAAATTGCATAAGCAAAACCAAAAAATAAAAATAACTTAAAAATGTACTTTGCATATTAAAAGCTGTATGCATGTTTAAGGAGCTCCGATATACCCGGTAGCAAATTTCTCCACAGCCAATGTGAATTTCTTTTCATGACACTCAAATGCCACCATGCTCATTGCCTGGTTGGCTGGTTCAGTAGTGTTCTTTTTTATCATTCCCCAATTTGCTAGGGAACAACACATTGGTAAATTTAACAAGTTAACATGAATGAGAGTAGCCATTCACGATTTGTGTGAAAATTGGACAAGAATGCAGTGGTATATAATGTGCACACAACTTGTGGAAATGTACACATGTAGCATCATTACTTGAAAAAGAAATAGAAAATAAGTGTGATGTGCAGATATGATCAGTTATGATGGTTATATGTGGTCAGTTATGATGGTTATGTATGGTCAGTTATGGTTACATATGGTCAGTTATGATGATAGTGTTATTGTATTACGCTCAATGGTATTAAGTGTTTACGCACTAAATTAACAATAAAACATTTACATCAAACTATATGTTACATGCACAGGAATCTGTCCAAAAGTTGATTAGTATTCATAGATCAACACGAGTCTCATCTTGAAACTCTAAATTCTAATAAAAACCAACAGCAAAATGTACATTCTGCTGCACTCGGCTCTGCAGTAATGTCCATGAGTGCTGAAATACCCAAATACTATTGAGGGATAAATTTTAGCAAAACTAACAAAAAACACTTAAAAATGTGCTTTGCATAAATCTGTATGCATTTATAAGGAGCTCCGACATATCCGGTAGCAAATTTCTCCACAGCCAATATGAAATTCTTTTCATGACACTCAAATGCCACCATGCTCATTGCCTGGTTGGCTGGTTCAGTAGTGTTCTTTTTTATCATTCCCCAATTTGCTAGGGAACAACACATTGGTAAATTTAACAAGTTAACATGAATGAGAGTAGCCATTCACGATTTGTGTGAAAATTGGACAAGAATGCAGTGGTATATAATGTGCACACAACTTGTGGAAATGTACATGTAGCATCATTACTTGAGTCTCATCTTGAAACTCTAAAAATGTCCATTCTGCTGCACCCGGCTCTGCAGTAATGTCCAGTGCTGAAATACCCAAATACTATTGGGGGATAAATTTCGAGCTAAATTGCATAAGCAAAACCAGAAAATTAAAATAAATTAAAAATGTACTTTGCATATTAAAAGCTGTATGCATGTTTAAGGAGCTCCGATATACCCGGTAGCAAATTTCTCCACAGCCAATGTGAATTTCTTTTCATGACACTCAAATGCCACCATGCTCATTGCCTGGTTGGCTGGTTCAGTAGTGTTCTTTTTTATCATTCCCCAATTTGCTAGGGAACAACACATTGGTAAATTTAACAGGTTAACATGAATGAGAGTAGCCATTCACGATTCAGCAAAATGTCCATTCTGCCGCACCCGGCTCTGCAGTAATGTCCATGAGTGCTGAAATGCCCAAATACTTTTCACTGAACTCCATGTAATACATAACAGTCTTATGCAGAAGACAAATGTATTTGTATTCTTGGATGTTCTCTTATGATGTAAAAATTATTTACGAATTGCTATGATTGCACTATACTGTATGTAACATCAAAATACATTTTTTTTTAACCACACATAAATCAGTTCAATGTAAAAGATCTTGTGAGATAGGAGAGGAACCAACTGGTGCAACTGATAGCAGTGAAGATTTACATTGTGGATTAGATGAAATTTACAAAATGATACAAATGAGACGGTAGCATAAAATGTGCAACGAATGCTGGTATTGCTCTTTATGTTTCTTATTTTCTAATTATTGCTAGTGTATTCTTCTTTTTCATTTTCTTTTACTCGCATAATAAGCGGGTACATGTATGTTTACTGATGTTGTGGGTTCATTCACAACGTTTTGTTGATTTATATATTTTAATCAAATGGTTATTTTCTATTGAACTGTGTTGAAACCGGTTCACTTATAAAGTCAAATGTTCATCTTAATTATATCTTTGATAGATTAAATTGTAAATATTATTTGTATTGTTTTAACTACTTGGTCAGTAAATGAAGTTGTAACATAAAATGTGAAATAGACGTTAACTAACTGGCAGTTTAATGTCATTAGCAATGACAATATTCACGATTTGAGAAAAATTATTAATACCTTAACAGTCTTCTTACCTAAAGAACTATGAATCTGTATTTGTATTGGTAGTATACGAAAGTGTTATAACTTTCCTGTTTCAGTTGATCATGCAATCATATGATCTGCACTTTTGAGTGCATCTTGAGTGCACATTTAACAAAATGTTACATGGTTCATGATGAATGATTGATGATGCCTGTATACAGGTCATATATCATGGAACACCTGTAATTCTTTGCATCTATATCTGGTATTGCGTTGACATCTCCCCCCATGCTGAGGTAGTGTGCAAAATAACTTGCATACACCCCGCAGTCATCAGTGTTATTCTGATGTGGAACTGATATCTTGTTTACAATGCAGTCAAATGGTTGGGCGTACTTCTTATTCCAGTCATTTTGGACTACTTTGACTGCCAGTTTCATCTCTTTGATGTTGTCTCCATGCAGGGAATCGAATGATGTCACCGTCTTCTTATTTACATCAATGCCGATGAGGAACCAGTGTGCACTCTTGTTTACTGGGAAGAGCAACCAGTCGAAGGCTCCGAGATCTACATTCCTTGTCCATCTTAGAAGTGATGTATCTCCTCTCAAGGTGGCGCATTTATACCAAAATGACGAAAAAGCGTACATCTTTGGTATGTCGTTGATAGTCCTTGAAGTCAAATGTAACAGTTCCAGATAGCCATCAATGATAATATCATTTAGCCAGTTTCCATTGAACAGTGTTTGAATGTCCCTGTACATTATGGCAACTTTGTTGACTTGTCTCATGACTGCATTCGGTTTTCTTTGGCAGTTCAATTTAATTGACTCTATGACTTTGCGATCATCTGATTTGCCCTCTTCATCACTTCGATTTTGCTCCTGTGTTCTTGTGTTATCAGCCATCATCCTTGCACTGGTGTTGGTCTGTACGAAATGCCCCATTCTCTCCTTGCCTAGCTTCTTCCCAAATGGTGTGCCCGGTTCTACTGCAGTCACATGTTCATATATGATCAAATAACTCTGATCATAAACTGCAGCAATATCATGGGGCTTTGCATTTTCTATGATGTGGTCATCACAAAGAATCCATCCATTCTCTGCCGTAAGGTCACGCACCATAGTAACGTAATGGCCTTGATCGCAGCTATCTCCTTTGTGAACGATAATAGCTTTCAAATGGAAAATGACCGTCTTGCCGTCATGTTCGGTTCCACTGGAATAGGTTGCGCATATTTCTTCTGGCGGTTCCACCGAAGCCAGCATCTTCCCCCGACCTTGGTTCCTCTGCAAAACAAGCGACAGGAAATGGGGAATCGTTTTCAACTCCTTGTGAGTTTGAAGTAGACACGTACTGTCACACTTTTCGCAATGTGTATCCCGCTCAATGAACTCAGGGTCCCTCAAAACTTTATCGACTTCCTTCTGCAAATTGATGGTGGATGCATCATGCAGCACAGGAACTATAATCTCACTTTCCTCTTGTCGTCTTGGTGTGGTTCTGTGATTGCAAGATGAGCAGACAACACTTTGGTCTATTTCAAATGTATTAAGTCCAATTTTGGACATCATGGGCCCCAAGTGTTGTGCGATGAACTCATGGGCATCATTTTGATGCCCATAAACAAGCCCCCCCCCTCCGGATGCCGACAGTTTTTGCAACAAAAGTTGGATGTGCTCATCATGGAAGGCATTTTCACTCCTATATCTCCGGAGAAAACGGCTAATTTCCCTTTCTTGGGAATTTGCCCAGGACTCCTCGGGCACTTGTAGAAGAACATCTATGGACTCTGTTGACATGACTGCTTGGATATTTGCATTCAACCAACAGTTCTGGTGCAAATTACTAAGGGGGCGAAAATGCTTTGTGCCATCAATAGTCATTTCTGTTGCTGATTGGCACACATCTGATGTTTCCTTTTCATGAAGTGTTTGAAATGCAGAGGCTTTGGTATCCTGTTGGTCATGAAATGACTTGAAGTTTGGAAGGGTATCATTCATCTTCCAACCTGTGTCACATTTCTCTGTCGTCTTGGTTTCTATCTGGGACTCCATTCCAATGTACGTTTCTGGGGAGTTGGCTGATGCGTTTTCACCCAAGGTACCTGAACCTTTTCTTTTCATGCATCTAGACTGCCCCTGACTGCTCATGTTTCTTGCTTGAAAATGATCTCCTGTTCTATCCAGGTCTGTAAGTGAATCGGAATAGTCCACGGTTTCTTCTCTCTCTTCAAATTCGGTTCTAGGATGCATTTTTCTCCTTTTCACAGAGATGTCGACATCATCTTTCCTTGGAATAACTTTCCGTTTTCTTTGCTTTTCCCCCGCTTCAGCAACGGAGCTTGACTTTCTTGTTGCAGGTTTAGTTACTGGCATTGGCTTTGTTGGTGGCTGTTGATATTTACCATGCTTTTTGTCTCGCATTTGGTCTGGCTCACGGCGCTTCTTGTCCCAACTCTCCTCAACGAGAACTGTCTTCTTTCCCCTGGCTCTCTTTGTCTTCTTCTTTAGAGCGTCTTTCAGAGCGAGGGTCTGCAATGCTTTTGTCGTTCCTCTCAACTTCTCGCAGAACACATCAACTCTATTTCGAGTTTTCCCTTGGAGAATCAACGTCTTCAGCTGGTTGAACCTCCCCTCCTGCACGCTTGTTGTTTTACTAGTTGTTCTCATTCCTGGTGTGCATGTGTATCTCTGATATGGAGCCGACCTCCCATGTCGTCTGAGGTCTCCCATCATGATCCCAGACCAGAGCGGTAGTGTAGGCAACAGTAGTTTCTGTATGTCTTCCAAAAATCTTGGGCCATACCTCCCATTTACTACTACTGTGCTATCACCTTCAGTGATGGACTGTTTTGCTCTCTCAATAGTCTTCCTTGCCCAAATAGTGAAGCAGGTACCTTCAGCAAGATGAAGAAATTCTTCTTCTGTTCTGTTTCCTGTGAATGTACATTCGTCATCTATGGACTCTCTGGTAGAATGGTACAGGTCTTCATTCACCTCATCGATAGTCTGCTTAGAAAGAGCCTGGATCCTTTTGTGCATTCTCTCACTTGCTTTCTGCACTTCTGGGGTTACTCTCCTACCTTGCACAATCACTGCCAGATCGAAAAGGGCACATTCAGCTTCCTCAAGTGTATCAGCATTTAGAATTGTGCTGAAAGAATACAGCCCGTATTCCAAGTTTCCTGGGAAGTACTTCTTGCAGGACTTTTTGACGTCTTTCATGACATGTGACGTACAAGCGTGAGGGACCATTTTACGATCAATGTCATGATCTAACGCCTTCCCTGTGACGATTCGCCAGCTACGGTCCAAAAATCCTTTCACAGACTCATTGTTGAATTCTGCCAGAATTGCCATGATGAAAGCCATGGCTCTATCCATGTTGATTTGACGGGGGACCGAAACTCCTTGATGCCCAAACAGAAGTTTCTCACATCGTCTGAATTCAGATATCCAGAAGCGTATGACGGTGGCAGTATGGACGGTGCTGAGCATACCCATGATAGGTATTGCACATTCTCCCTCAATAGGATTCCTCATACTAAGCTCGTAGAAGAGAAATTTCTTCTTGTCCTCGGACAGACGAACAACATTTCCAGTAGCGTCAATGACTGCAGCGTCCTTAGGGGCGAGATCATGCCACAGCCGAATACCTTCCTCGCTCCAGAAGAAAATGAAGGTAGGGGATGAAGCAATGACTTGAATGAACCCTTTGACTTTTTTTGTTCTGGTTTCCTCGATCATTTTCTGCTTCAATCTGTGCAGACTTTCGAGTTCGTTCTGATGAAGGATGGACGAGGTGCCTGCTTCATGACAAACTTGCCTGAAGACTTGCTTTGAAGTTCCGATCTCATCAAAATTCCCAGCTAAAACTACATGTGCTGCATTTTTTGTCTCTAGTCTCCTTAGGTACTCGTTGAACGGCTTTTCGCCATGCCGAAAGATCTCTTTCAGATCATCCCGCTCTGTCCCTCGAATAGGCCTTGCATGTTGATCTTGCAAATGGTGCCTAACGATGTTGTGGCTGTACTCCACCGTAGTCTTGAATGTATCATCCATAGTAAGCTTTGCTGTGATGGGACAATCTTGAAACTTACAGTACAAGTCGGCAGTCAGTAGGGGTTTATCTTTACCGATTCTCTCTTTTGCCACGCTTACACGATGACGCCGGACCATAAGAACACAGCAGGGGTTAGACTCTTTCATCCCTTTGATGAAAGGTTCATGCCACTTTCCCTCTCTGAAGTACCTTCCACGTATGTGCTGGCTCATTTTGTTCCACTGCTCTTTTTTAAGCATAAATGAAGCCTTTTGGGGAATGTGAAATTCTTTAAACCCATCATCTCCAACCTCTGCACCAAGGCATGCTCCAATTGTGTCCACATTGATTGGGACATGATTCAAAAATGATCTTCTTTCCTCATCAGTGTCTGTGCCCGTGTCATCAAGGTGCATGTAAGCATCAGTACAGTCCACATTGATTGGGACAGGCTCCTGTGTAATTTCAATATTTTCCTCTGTCTCTGAGTTTATGCATTTCTCGTCCACTACGTCTGCACGATTAAAAAATGATCTTGTTTCCTCATCAGTGTCTGTGCCCGTGTCATCAAGTTGCATGTAAGCATCAGTACAGTCCACATTCATTGGGACAGGCTCCTGTGTAATTTCCATATTTTCCTCTGTCTCTGAGTTTGTGCATTTCTCGTCCACTAAGTCTGCACGATTCAAAAATGATCTTGTTTCCTCATCAGTGTCTGTGCCCGTGTCATCAAGGTGCATGTAAGCATCAGTACAGTCCACATTCATTGGGACAGGCTCCTGTGTAATTTCTATATTTTCCTCTGTCTCTGAGTTTGTGCATTTCTCGTCCACTACGTCTGCAAGATTAAAAAATGATCTTGTTTCCTCATCAGTGTCTGTGCCCGTGTCATCAAGTTGCATGTAAGCATCAGTACAGTCCACATTCATTGGGACAGGCTCCTGTGTAATTTCAATATTTTCCTCTGTCTCTGAGTTTGTGCATTTCTCGTCCACTACGTCTGCACGATTCAAAAATGATCTTGTTTCCTCATCAGTGTCTGTGCCCGTGTCATCAAGGTGCATGTAAGCATCAGTACAGTCCACATTCATTGGGACAGGCTCCTGTGTAATTTCTATATTTTCCTCTGTCTCTGAGTTTGTGCATTTCTCGTCCACTACGTCTGCACGATTCAAAAATGATCTTGTTTCCTCATCAGTGTCTGTGCCCGTGTCATCAAGGTGCATGTAAGCATCAGTACAGTCCACATTCATTGGGACAGGCTCCGGTGTAATTTCTATATTTTCCTCTGTCTCAGGATTAGTGCATTTCTCATTCACTACTTTAGCACCCATCGTGTCCATTTCTTCGTCAATAACTGTCTCTGGGTTTTTGAATGTGTCAATGATTTCCTCATCTTCTTCAGTTTTAGCCTTTGTGTCTTTGTGAGGCAGAGTTTTTTTCTTTAATTCAAGCACACTTTTCCCACCATTGCATCCCCTTAATCCACAGTAGAATTGGTACTGATCCATATTCACTTCAGCATATCTCGCAAGGTCAATGCAATCAAAATGATACCATTCACAGCACAATTCACATTCAACAGCAGGACGAATGGCATTCCCTACCCAACCTCGCTGGCAGATGCAAATCTTGCCCGTTTCCCAACCTTTAGAAAACCTCTTGGGCTTCACGTTCCTTTTACATCGTCCTGTAGCGACAGTGGCTTCTGGTTTCTCAACTCTGTCCTCCTTCCCATCATCTCGAGTAGTATTCCAAACCCGTTCATCCTTTCCATTCATGTTACTAACGATTGGCTCCTGTGCTTGATCCAAAGAATGTTTACTGCTTTGCTTCCAATGTTGTTTTGTGTATTCCTGTACACCTCCTCTATTTGTTCTCCATATGAGTTTCAAATACTTTCTGTTGCATGCAGTATTGGACCACTGCATATCTTCCGAAATAGTTCCCCATACTGAACCAGCCATCTCGCTGGCAAGATTTGAAGTTTGCAAAATATGCCTGGCAAAAATCACTTGCATCCGTTTGTAATCACAGCGGCGGGGGCGGTGGCAGCGGCGGCGACGACGAGGAGAGACATTGACCAAAATCTGCTAAAAAGTTAAAATAAGTGTCTCTTTGCCCAACAAAATGTTTGTTGTGTGAAAGAGAGAAAGTACATTGGACAACTTAGCATATTTGGTAAGCTGCATTCTGCTTGATATGAAAAGAAATTCAAAACATTTTTTTTTTTGTTCCATAGAATATGTTTCATGAAATATAATTGAAATAATATTGTATTCATCAAGAACTTACAAAAAATATATATATATTAGCCCTGTGACCTTGACCCCACTATGTACAATGAGTTCATTAAAGGGATAGCACCTCTTTTGCAAGCCAAATTTTAAAAGTTGTGAGAAAATGGCATGTCTGATAAAATTAGTGCTTGAAATATACTTTTCATGGAGGTGTAGACCTAAAACTAATGATGACAATGATATAATATGCCATTTGTTTTTGTTTTGTACAAAACTACAATTCTATGTATATTGATTTTGTTGAAAGTGAAATAAAATAAACTGAAAGTGAAACCATCGTCCAACTGTGAATTGCGCATAATACGTGTATTCAGACAGAAAGTTCGTTCATGGATTTCATCCCGAGGGATTTTAAATGCTATTGAGGGAAGAGCAAATAAGTCCCGAGACGAAGTGTCGAAGGACTTATTTTCTTCATGGAATAGCATTTGAAATCACGAGGGTAGAAATATTCCATGATTTTCCTGACAACAAATGTAATAACTGTTTTATCATCTGACTGTCAAAATCCGTTGTACTCGCCCGCGAGGGTCACCAGCTGACATGTATGTATGGGGGGGTCATCAGAGTTCGTGCGGCATCAAACTTTCGCGCAGTTAACTTGCCAGCTCCACACCATTACATATGAATACAAACGCGCAAAGTTTTATCTCCCCTTTTCTCTGCGCACATGGATAGGACAAAAAACTGCTACAATGGCCTTTCAAATGCGCGTACAAATCAATGGGAAAACTGCTGCGCGTACTTTGATCCCCTTTTGTTTTGTAAATAAAAATGGAAGGGGTTCAAAAACGGGCCGAAATAAGTATTTTAAATTGAGTGATCTTAAAACCAAAACATGTTTATTATACTACAGAATATTCCGAATAAACTGGTATAAGAATCATTATCGAAATCAGTATATTTCTTGTCAAAATATTGTGTAAGAAGTTAACTGCGCGAAGTTTGATGCCCCCATCATACAGTACAAGTAACGGTACGTGCTGGAAGTGCCTGTTACTGTATGCGTACAGCCCCTTGACGTTGACGCGAATTGCAGGGGTGAGATATACCCATGAAATAGCCTAAAATATTTCCTGGCAGCGGCATGTACTGTATTTGCTAAGTCAGGTGATAATATACAAATGCATGGTTTGGAGCTGAATATACTGGAATAGACAACGATACATTTTTAATTTCTCGAGAGCAATTATATTGCATCGAGGCCGCAGGACGAGTGCAATATAATCGCACGAGAGAAATTAAAAATGTAGAGGTGTCTATTTATATAATATTGACTGGCCTTGAGTGGTATATCAGAAATATTGCATTCGCTAGGATCATATTGCACGAGTCGAAGACGAGTGCAATATGATCCTAGCGAATGCAATATTTCTGATATATCACGAAAGAACAAGCCAGTCAATATTATTATTATTATACATACTATCCAGAGCAACACATTTATAAACAAAAACATATATCTTAATCAGTCTTGTTCAGTGAAGAAGACCAATGCATTGAATCTCAAATTACTGATTATATATTTTCAACCCATGAAGGGCCATTTGCTCGGACTGCAGCAGAGGTGCGTACACGTATTATTACGTCACAATTAGATACGCGCGAAGCCATTCTTGCGTCATTAATAAACGCGGGTATGAATTTGCGCACTTCCGCACTGGATATGATATTTATTATTTCAGCTTAACGTACAGGTCGATGGAGGAGTAGAAATATCATCTGATAACGTGTATGTCTATGGAGGAGTAGTAATATCGTCTGATATTGCACTCGCAATACACATTTGTAGAGCTACATAATACACGTTACGATGGTAATATCATAAAAATAATGAACGCTATGACTGACAAACCCGAGACGGAAAAAAAAAATACATGATTTATTGAATCGGAAAACTAGCCTGTATGTGTAATATGGAATATTTAATGGCAAGAAGCATGTATTATTTGTTATATAAGATGATTATTTTGAGGAACTGATATGGTTATCATGTTGATAAACCCAAATTGACCTTGCTCAAATTTTGAGTGTTCTCTCAATCCAGCTACCGACGGTCAGCCCTGCGTACTTTGTACAAGTAATAGAAATAAGTGTGCGTTCTGCGCATTTTCCCCATTCAAGACAAGCGTACAAGAGCACATTACGCACTCCAAGGCCATCCCCTGCGCAGCTCGTTTAGCTCTCTATGGTCAGTTTGTACATACTGAAGATGTATAATACATACCGTAAAACTCCGTGTATAAGGCGCACCCGTGTATAAGGCGCACCCCCAACTTTCTAAACATAATTTTTTTTTTTTTTTTTTTTTTTTTTTTTTTTTTAACTGCTGCTCATGAATATTCATGTTTTCATTAGATAGCAAGGCTCATTAAATATGCAAAATGCTAAATTCATTAATAACTGTTTTTTAATGAGAAAAATGTATGACCACTGGTTAGAAAATTGAATATTAAATGAATGCTGCTACTCATGAACATTGAATAATCAATTAGTTGCAGTGTAACTGCTTACAAAACTTGTATTTTGTTTTACTAACCACTATCATTTGTATGTAGGAAAAAGGTATATCGTCGCTGGGCAATTAAAAGGACAAATTGACGGTATCGATAGCAATAAACGATACTTACTTTTTGGGAAGAAACAACATTTTGACATTTTGGGCAATTATATTTTTCAAATGCCAAATCCAGTAATCTTGTTTAGTGAAACAGTTACGTAGGCTATAAAGCAATCAAGTCGTTTAATTTGGCGTATGCTCAGTTCTTTTTAACGGAGTTATTTACGCATTTCTGAATTTGTCCTTATTCCACGCCGATATCGCGCCGATATCGTGCATGTAAAAAGGACAATTATGCAATTGCCCTTTTACGCGCATTGACAATGCACAGCCAATGCGCGCGACATGGCGCGATAATGGGCAACAAAAAGGGCAAAGTCCGTTTTGTCCTTTTTATTGCCCATATCATACGCGCACGAGATGCGCGTTTAGTCGTGTATGCCAAACATGCAAGGGCTATTTCGTCGTCACTTGAATTAAAATTGGTTAAACTTGTGGCCGTACGTATGTGCGGATATTGTGATCAATGCTATATTCTTACGGACAAGTAGTAAAATAACACATTTCATTCGTTATACATTGATTCTTAACCAAATAACACCTCTCGGCAGTTCGTGAAAAACGATTTTGTCCTTTTTGTTGCCCAAATACGTGCAATTTTGTCATTTTGTCCTTTTGTTATTTTTGATTTTCTCAAAAAGTGGGGCACATATAGGAATTCTAAATATATCATCGGATAGGTTTTAAAGAACTCTTTCTGAAAATAAAATAAAAACAAATTCGATATTTGACGATAATATCGGCCATTTTGCCCTTTTTATTGCCCAGCGACGATATGTTGATAAATTTTCCCCTCACATCAAGCTCTTGTCATGCCTTATAGACCAGTGTAATACACATTGAACATGACTACAGGGTGTCCCCCCCAAAAAATCGTTAGAAAAAAAAAACTTTTTTTTTTTTGTTTTTTTGTTGCTGTACCTGTGTATAAGGCGCACCCCTGACTTTGAAATTTTTTCCGACGGAAAAAAGTGCGCCTTATACACGGAGTTTTACGGTATGTATTATAACTTTACCATTGATTATATCGGATTAAGCATCGGTAATCAACCAATAGGAAAACTCAATTCCCCTTCATTATGACCTCATCATCTAATATAATGAGCTATGACATGATATATTGAAATATCGACGCAGAGCAAAAGATAGCGTGGTATCCCCCGGTTCATTTCGATTTTGAAATAATCGCAAATCGACCATGTCAATTATTTTGCTATTTCATGACAGGATTAAAAAACAACATTTACAGAAAGTATGACATTCTGCTAGAACAATATCTAAGAAAGTTGGTAAGTTATTAATATTTTGGAGACACGGAGAATGAAAAGTGTTTTTTAACGAAAGAATTTACTTTTCAAACTTATTTTTGTTACAAGTTTTTATTGCTATTTTTACACATTTGAAAACATCAATGTCTACTAGTTGAAAATCATATTACAATTCATATAGTTTAACCCTAAACAAGCCCGGGGGGGGGGGGGGGGGGGGGGGGGGGTGGAATCCACCCTCCCCTGGGTTTTTTTCGCGATAATTATGCAACACGCGCAGGTATTGCCGCCCGACTTCATGAGTTTTATCATCAAGTCTTGCGCAACTTTTGAGACCAAATTCGCGACGACCGGGTACACTGTTCAAAAGTCACGTGACCTTTTGTAAGTGAGCGTCGGCCCGAAAATCGCTAATTTTTGTGATTTGTGTACAAAACCTATGAAAATTGATTTTTTCCTAGAATAGACAAAACCTTCATTATTTCTTCATTCTAATCACTGCAATCATTTGATTTTGGGCTAAATATTGTTGAATAATGGTAAATAATGTTTTGCATCGAAAAAAATAATAAAAAACAAAAGTAAAAAAAACAAAGAAATACCAAAGAAATTCCAAAAACAAAAATACACGAGGAATTTTTTGGCTTTTGTAATTTTAAAAACCTATTAATTAAGTCATAAAGAATATTCATGCAGAAAATTAGCATATTCTGAGACATATTTAGTGATTTATAGACAAAAAGGGGATTTTTGCATAAATTTGCATAATGAATTAAAAATGTATTATTTACAACAAAAAAACAATGCATTCTATAAGATTATGTTGCAAGCTACCTGCGTGCCAAATTTTGCGGCGGCCATGCGTTCGGCGCCCGAGATCTCGGGGG
>JBAMJV010009547.1:0-16722 GCA_037951105.1 Echinarachnius parma
TATTTTATTATTTACACAAAAGCTATTATATTTGGATACCTAACAGACAGTTTTGCAGTATTTTTTTTCCCGAAAGGATTCATAAATGTATCAACCGACTAACTTTTAGATTCCTGTCTGATAGAATAGAAGAAAAAGAATATTCAATTATAAAACAAATTAAACGATGCAATAAAAAAAAAACAATGCAGGGAAGAGTTTGAATTAAAATTCTTTTATTAGCACCTTTTTAATTTCTGTTATACTTTATTCAAAGTACACGCAATTAACAAAGGAGGGTTAGTTTGAAAACTAACTAACATCAACACATTGACTAGGGCCCCGTTGTAGAAAAAGATACAATTGATTGTAAGTTACAATTGATTTTAAGTCAGAAAATTTGCGCGTTTAAATCAATCAGATTTGCAAATGTAGTACACGTGATCCGACTTACAATTAATTGTATCTCTTTCTGCAACGGGGCCCAGGAATTGTATATACATTGGAAATGAAACAAACTTGCAGATATGATGTAATTAGCATCAATTTGTTGGGTTTAAAGGGATCTAGTAACTTTGTTGACACATGCAAAAAGTGATGAATGTTGTTAAAATGTGTTTTTGTGATCTCATATGTCCACTCGGCAATGAATGAAAATGTCACGTTAAATGGATGTTATATGGCCGAGTAATGAGTGAAAATACAAAGTGATATTCGCTATTGAACTCATTGCACTGACTTTGTACAAAGTTATTACTTTCCAGTGAATGATAGCAAATCTGAACACTTCAATTGTAAATATCTTTTTAACATACATGTAAGGGAAATTTGAAAATCCAAAAACTGTTCCGTACTTCTTTTGGTAATACAAATACAACAAGAGTTCTTAGGTAAGAGAACCACTAGAGTTCTTAGTAAGCTTTGTGGATTTGCACAATGTTACTAGATCTCTTTAATAAATGAACACTCCTACGGGTATTCAAAATTGAGAGATTTGATGAACATATGATCTGTTTTAGATGTCATTGTCACCGTCATAGTTGCATCTAGCAAAAATGACCCTTAAGGAGTTGTTGATTTTTTTTTTGAGGGGAGGGGGGGGGGGGGGGGGGGGGCATGAGAATGAATTATTGTTTAACATTTATTTTGTTTCATATTCATATGATCTGCAAGTCCATTTAAAGACACGAGGTGTTATATATTGCAGAAATTAGTGAGTGCAAAGCATGCAAGACTATCTATTAAAGCTATAATTATGTAAAGGGATGCAAAAGCTGGCTAAACTACATGTACATCAACTAGGTACGTACATTATAGCACACCTCATTCTCACAACATGCATTTCACAAATGGGTGCATCTATAAAAATGTACCGTAACTCAAAAAGGTTTCTGTTTACGATACATTAAGTCATGCCATGCAACCAATAATCCTGCCATTTTCTTCTCAACTGATGCTGAAGAATGTCACATAGTGCAATGTACCTGTGATAATGTGCGTAGTAATTACCAAAAACAGAAAAGAAAAAAAAATGCAATATGCTTTTTTCATCCTATAATGTACATATGATTCAAAATCCACCCATACTGGTTATGATAGATGTCCAGAAGGGATTATCTGTCTCCTTACTGCAACTTAAAGCATGATGATTGGAGTTATTCCTACAGAGTTACTATCTACATGGGCCATGAACAGGTTTAAATGGGTACAATATTTAATTCACTAATTCTTAAAGTGAAATCAAATAAGCTACATCAGTAATTCTGGTCTCCCCATGGAAGAGAAATTGATAAACTTTTCTTTATTTAAGAAAATAGTTTTTAAACTACCGTAATCTTTCCAAAAAAAAGTTATTCCATTTTTTTTCTTGGTAACCTAAAGCTGTTTTCCATATCGTCTTTTTAGGGCACCCACACTGGCGCGGGTATGTGCTTCTTAAAAGACCCCCTTTGTCAAAAGCTAACAGCCGTTCTATAGGTTCTAAATTGGGGCTCTTTTGTTTTAAAGGGATAGTTGAGTTTTGGTATTAAAAGAGAGTACAGTTTTGGTCAAACTGAATTTTAGTAACCAAAGCCTGCACCATTACATTACAAACTAACAGTTATAACTCCACCATGCTCGAAAGGAACAACAAATTACAAATGTCTAAGTAATGAGCCTGTTATCATTCAAAAAGAGCCGTTAAAACTCAAGAGGGCGCTCTCTAAAAGTCATTGGATTCAACCATTTAAAATAATATATGTTTTGTTAGAATAGTGATTGGAAAGAGAGCTTATCAACAACCATTTAAAACCCCTTTTGTAAATTTTTGAAAAGAGGAAGCATTTTAAAATTTTGTTAACGGCTGGTTCAAAATTATCGAATAATTGTTTATGGATATTTCAGCCATTTCTGAACCAACTTTGATCAAATAAAGTTTATTCTGTCATTAAAATTGTATGCTCTTTCAGATTTGACACTCAGTTTTTCATTTATCTCACACACACAAAATTGTGTGTAGTGCCCTCTATACCAAAACTCAACTATCCCTTTAAATCTAGTTATATAAGCTACTGAAAATGATGTAATGAATTATGATTTGCCTTGCTCAGGATTTCATCAGATCACTGGCTTGCAGTCAAAACTACTGTATCAACAATGGCTTCTAACATCCTTTAAACAAAAACACATTTGTATGATTTATTTTAAATAATAATTTGTGAATATTTGTTACCAATTGTTGCAACAAGATTATTTTGTGACTAGTTCTGAACTAATTAACCTACAATGCTAGACTACCTGGCAAAAATTTGATGAAAGAAACCATAGAAAGCAAAGTAAAACACATGATTATATGTAAAAAGGAACGTTCTCTGTATAGAACCAATCACACACGGTTTAACATTATTTCTGGGTAATACGTTGTGAGATGACTCATAACAAAAGTTATTTGTTTAAAAAAATCCCTGAACAAATTAGTCTATCTTTTCAGGAGAAAATTACCAAAAATGAAGCAAATCCATTTCATTGTTATAATGTAGCATGCTATTGTAAATTAAGATATTAAGTTAACCATTTGGAAACTCTGAGATTTAAACCAAATCAAATGAAAATACAATTTCTAGTGGCCTTCCACCATATTGAAGGAGATGATTTTAATGGAAAAGTATCCCTTTAACTATTTACAAAGGAGCAAAAGAAAAGAAAAAGAATATGAAATGTACGAATATGCGGAGAGAAAATAGAGCTTCGCCGGCCGGGCATCAAAGTACTGAGTCCTTGATGGCTATAGACCGGCACTTTAACCCAACATACCAAGAAGTAGGTTTATAGAGCATCAGTCTAGCTGGAGGCTTGGGTTTCCATTCCAGGCCAAAGACACAGTTTCTCACCTCATTTTCATTTATTCAGATTATTTCTGGTCAGTCTACCTTATGCCTGAATTTAAAACAATGATTTGCCAGAACTGATCTAAAGGCAACCAAGCAAACATTGCATGTAGAACGCATTAATGCTATATATCATATGATGCAACTTTGGATGCTTTACTGAAAAGAAAAGTAAAGAGTATGAATCACAGTATGCAGACGAAATGAAATTAATCAAAGGAGGAACAGATATACTAGTAGTGAAAACAAAATAAGCACATGGAACCTTCACCAGCTACGAATCAAAGCATCTTCATTGCGTACTAGTCGACAGAAAATAATATAAAAATTGTTTTAAAAATATACACATCAAATGTGTTTAACTAGCATATAGAGTAGTATGCAAAATCAAACTCAACATCTTATTATATCTGGGAGTCCTTGGTGGAAACATCTAGGGTGTGATTATATAATTGGTTAATAATTGTCCAAATCAATAATCTAATATTCTACTAGGGATAATGTTGACCAGGACCAACGTACACAGGGGGAAGAACTAAACAAATGCATAAAGATGCATATGGCATATTAAAAGGAGCTCAATTATTACATCTATATACACAAATATAGAAACAAACTAGAAAAGATGAATATATGTTTTTTTGCAGGTGCAGGATTTAGGGTGCAACTTTCCATATTGATAAATGAGGTTGTACAGATAAAAAGAAGACGACGAAAGAAACAAATCAAGTTCAAGCATTTGAGTACATATCCTCCAAACCAATTGATAATGACAAAGAAGGAACGACTGGAATTTGTGGGTGACTTACGAAGACCTTGCACCTGTGTGTGCAGTTGTGGGGAGATTCCATCACAATCCTAGAACTAGTCTGATTTGGTCGGTTGGGGGAAAGGAGAAGACCCAATGGGTGTGTGTTGGAAATTTGAAACAACAAAAAGGAGAAAATGGAAAAAAAGTGAGCATGTAGATTTTTTTTTAAAAATGACATGGCTTATGAAAATTAGCAAAATCAATATGTTAGATAACAGAAGAAAATGAGATAAAAGAACTGAAATTATGCTAAGGGAAAAGATTACATAACAATTAATCAGAGCCAGACTTGCCTATTAATGTAGAACATGCTTAGGTGGAATTTATATTCTGCTTGATTAAAATCATCTGATTGTAAAATTGGTAGATCAAAAATTTGGATTTTTACACAAACAACTAACTTGTTCGACTTGTATTTTTGATGTTCTTCTGCAGAAGTTGTATTATTCTGGTTCTCTTTTCTTTGTTTCTTTTGTTTTCTAACCCACATTAGTCAAAATGTTCCCAACTAGTTGAATCTTTTTCTAAAGTTCCAATGGGACCGACCAATATGCAAGGGTGACTCTACAAACTGTCTACATTTGATTTGATTCATTAGTAACTCCAGACACCGGGGTTTAAGACAAGCAGTAACTTCATATCTCCTCAAGATTCTCACTTAACCTAATATCACTCTTTCATGATGTCTGTCATATTAATCATGAATGCACTAGCTTAACCAGTCGAGATTAGTATGAAGTTATGGATATGATGAACGCTAACATAGATGAGGATATTACATTATATGGTAGTAATGAATGCTAAAGCCCATCACTATTTTGTGACTAATAAACACTCAGCCTCTGATCAGCCGTGTATTGTTATCATCAATGACTTACTTCACCTTATTTCCACGCTGTTAAGGAAAAGACAAACAAAATGAGAAATCATTGCTTCTATTGCTTTTTGATTAACCTTAAACAATTCTCTCATATTTCATTTATGGAACATATAATTTGATTTTTATGGAAGACTTGGATGCGACAGACTGATTTAAAATAAAATCATAATATTCATTATTTATTTGGTAATTTTCAGATCAAAATGCATTTACATTACAAACCGGTCAAATAATACTGACTTGTAATCTTAAAATGCCTACTGGACAGAACTAAAACAGAAATCAATTTAATTGTGAAATATGCTTACATAATCGAACAAGTATATTTCACCTATCCAAAAAATATCATTGGAGGTGTAAAGCTGATAAAACAGTACATCAATATTTGTTATTCATTTTTCATTGACGATGTAACATGTCTTTCTATAAATCACATTAGAACAGTTCCACTAAAATCTAAACATTTCTAATGCTAAAAAAATACTTCATTACATTGAACTAAACCTCTACAAAGGAAACATAAGACACAAGTACGATATACTTTTGGTGTATGTTCAGCAAGATTGTGGCAACATGAAAAGTCTGAAAAAGTTTTAAAAAGAAAATAGGAAGCTTGAATTCCTCTGTGTTCATTAATGTTTGGCTAGAACACTTAAAATTGGTTTTCATTTTTTTTTAATTTGGGGAGGGGGGGGGGGGATGGGGTGATGGGGTTCATGAATGCATAAATAATAATCAAGAATAGATATTTCTTGTTCTTTGTATTTATTTATTCATTAATTTTTTAATGGGGGGGGGGGGGGGGGGGAGGGTTACATTAATTAATGTAACCAGGCTAAATCACCACCACCTTGCTGTATTATCTATCTAATCCTAATTTTCTAAATCTCTACAATAAAAACAGTGTACATGTAAATGCATTTCATGTCACAGGATACAAACACTTTTTGTTTCAAAACAAGCTTTAAGT
Source organism: Echinarachnius parma (assembly GCA_037951105.1). Classification (NCBI taxonomy): domain Eukaryota; kingdom Metazoa; phylum Echinodermata; class Echinoidea; order Clypeasteroida; family Echinarachniidae; genus Echinarachnius; species Echinarachnius parma. The sequence continues at coordinate 6,009 of JBAMJV010009547.1, forward strand.
ATTGCAACATACACATACAATATAAGGTAATTCACAAGAAAACATATCACATATATTACATTATTGGCCATACTGGTTGAAAGCAGTGATATCAGTTGTTCAATTTTAAATGTATGGCTAAATTATGCGGTACTATCTATTTCAAAATTCACTTTTGAATATATTTTCTCACTTTAATTTGCAGGAAATCTTGTATTAATATAATTTTTCAAGGAGTAAAATTTGTGCGTATAGACCAATTTGGTAACTGAACACATTTTCTGTGCAATACACAGAGCAGATATATATTAAGGAAATCTTTTTACCATAATTTTTCAAGGAGTTACATTTTTGCTTCTAGGCCAATTTGGTAACTGAATATATTTTCTGTGAAATACACAGGACATAAATATATTCTGGATTCACAAGTTCAAAGAAAATTGACATAATATTGTTTATTATTAGAAAAAATGTTGAATTAAAATGTAGTGCATGGTAAAGACACCCACTGCAAGTATGCCCAGTGCCATTGATTGATACATTGTATTTTCTAAATTCTGAGAATATTTTCTCAGTTGGAAGGAAAATATCACTAATGGTTTCCTATTTTGACAGTGGGATGTGACAGATTGAAAGCAAACTTTCAAATAGACACAGCAAAGCAGTGCAGAGAATGCAAAAATAAGCCCACATCTAGTTCAAATATAATTTGTCATTTCCACACAAACAACATTCCACAAGAAAAGTGCTAAAGCTCTCGGGACATTTTCTTTCCTTATAAACTGCTACAACAAGTATGTACGTTGCTCACATCTTCTCAAGTAATACGGCAATACCACTGCAAAACACATTGTCAGAAACGCACACAACGGCAAGCTAGCTCCAATCACAACTGCATACTTTTGTTTGAAGTAAGGTGGTTAGTAGCTATAAAGGCATGGGAGGGAGGCAGGCGGGCATCATTTTTTCTGCTTTTTTGTTTTACTTGGTTGAAATACTCCACCTCTAACCTTTATCACCCTTCACATTCGGCACGGACTTGGCCACGTCGTTTTTGTCGGCCAGACTCTTCCAATTATGCCGGTTGGCCTCCACCCCTTCCTGCAACGGCCGCAGGGCCGGCTCAAACGAGGCAAAGTTCTATGGCGATCACGACGACGAGGAGAATGACGAGAAGGATGATGATGATAATTAAGAGGTGAAGGATGATGATAATGAGGTGGAGGATCGGAAGATAACAAAAGTAAAGATGGAGGAATAATAGAGGAAGAGTAGAAGAATAGGAGGTGGAGCGGAAGGATAAGGAAGAGCACGAGAATGGTGATCATTAAAGGGTGGAGGATAAAGAAGACGGAAAGGAAGGAAGAAGGGAATATAAGATGGAGGATGATAAAGATAATTTAATTAAATGGTCAATGGATAAAGGAGACAAAGTATAAAAGGAAAAAGGGGATGATAAGTTTAGAGGAGGAGAATAATAAGATATGGTGGACAAATGAAAAAAGAATGAGATGAAGGAAGAGGATGAAGAAGAGGAGGATAAGGAGGTGGATAATGGGATCAGGAAAAAGGTATGATGATGATGATGATGATGATGATGATGATGATGATGATGATGATGATGATGATGATGATGATGATGATGATGATGATGATGATGATGATGATGATGATGATGATGATGATGATGATGATGATGATGATGATGATGATGATGATGATGATGATGATGATGATGATGATGATGATGATGATGATGATGATGATGATGATGATGATGATGATGATGATGATGATGAAGACATGTATGAAAAGAATGATAAAGACATGGAGAAGAATGAGGTATAAAGGGATGGAGTGGGATGGGGAGGATAAAGAGGTGGAGAAGGAGGAGGCAAAGGAAGAGATGGCAGAGCAGAGGAAGAGAGGTAGAGGTTTTGCAGGGTACAGAAGGATGTGGAGGTTGGTATACAAACAAGAGCAACACAGCCAGGTAGAGAATTTGTTTGCAGTCACATACAAATTGTTAGTGAGAAGTTTCAATCCCATTGTAAATTTCAAATATCATATGAATACACAAATCTTACAATGACATAATTGTTTATGAGAATCGATGAACTTTAAACAAAATTTTAATTATACAATTTGGAAAAGAGCCACATCAAATATATGATTTCTTGTTAAGAAAGGTGTGTGCAACTCATTAAGGGGAAATGGTCTTTGAACTGCTTTTTGTGTGGAACCTGAAAATGTATTCTGAGCAGAATATTATCTATGGTATTGTGTTCTATGTAACTGAAGGTTTTGGACTGCTGCATTCTTGTAAGTTTCATGTGAACGAGCACATGATGTAGATGATTGTTTAGTCCACCTGTCTATACAGTACCAACATCAGAGCCACATATACAAGTACGAGTATATATATGCATGGATACAGTACAACCAAACCAGGTTGGGCAGGCAGAGAAGAGGTTAAGGAGCATCACTACTGCAAGCTATACTCTGATCTAGCCTCACATGCCACACAAAGTTCACACAGGGTCAACTCATAGGATAGTTCATTCATTCAACCCTCTTATACCACAGTTAATAGGCAACTTCATGATCATGAACATCTCATCTCGCGGCCACTACCGCCGTTCAGCATAAACGCATTCAACTCAAAATATGTACATGAAATGCAAATACACCAAAATACAGCAAGAAATTAAAAAAAATATTAAGAAAGCTGATGAACCAAATATAACAATTGAAAGAGTAAATATGCATGAAGATGGAAATAGTAAACAGGCCGGCTGTTCCCCTATAAAGCAAGTACGTTGAAATGTACAATGAAATAATGGCAATAGGAGTAATATCAAAACCATGAAGACATGAATCTAACAGAAACAATGATGCACATACATACAATTGCTAAATAAAAGGTTGAATACAAAAAGTAACAACAAAAGTCAGGTAAATAAATATAAAAAGTAAAATTGAAGCCCCAATGGTAAAATTATGCAGAGAATAAGATGGATGCAAAACTGAAGGATAAATAATAATGGAACTATAGGAGTAAACTGAACACAAAATGGAACTTGAAAAGAGGTAAAAATGAACTAAAAACAGGAGCAAACAAAAGAAGGTTTGCGTATTCTAACCCTCTGGTTCCTTTCCTTCGGCCAATGCTTTCCAGTTTTCACGGTTGCGTTGAGTTCCAGCCGCAAGTGGCTTAAGATCAGGCCACAGATCGCCAAACATCTATAATAAATTTAGTTTCAACCGAAAAAAACAACTGATATTTGGGAATATAATATGGGAGATAAAATAATAGGTACCTTAATGTCTTAAAAATACATTTTTGAGACAAAAATAGGCAACTTAATCCACACACATATATTTGGGAATGACAAGCAAAACAAAGGCACCTTGCAAATTAAAGTTCATGCCTTACAACACTGTGGCCGTTCTGAATATTCAAATCCGGATGATAAGCGTGTTATCGTTTTGCTCCATTAACCTATTCCTATTTTGCAATGCCCATATATTATGTAGCCCACCAGTTTCCCGTAGGCATGGGTATTCTGAGCGGGAGTAAAAAAAAACGTTATCCACTAAAAGAAATTAATGATTTTGCTTTTATGACCCACTCTTCATAAACCACAGCCCGAGCATTTTCAATTTCCATTACCATAAACATGAACAGGTAAATGGGTGTAGTGATAAATATATTCATTATGCTGGCCACTGATGAAAAATTTTGTATAAATTATTCACAGCATGCCATGCACTTATATAATTATGATCAGTTGTGTATTGGAGATGATTTGCAGAGAGTGCTAACATCCCAACAAGAGTAGTATATGCAGGATATATATAAGGCTGTAATAGGGGCATGTGACACATCATCAGCTTTGGCTATAGTTTTAAAGGGATTAAATTATTGCAACATTATCATTTAAACAAAAGTCAGGGCTAGCTAGGGTTTTATTTAGATCCAGCAAAAGCCTGATAAGCAGTTCTCGAAATTAGCACCAAATTGTATTGATCCTATAGTCAACTGGCCTGAATGAGCAACCAAATTCAATATAATTTGTTACATTTTTCTTTGTTTGAGGCCACCAGATTCAGGTTTATGGCTATGTATTTGGTTTGGGTAAGAAATCATTGTTGGTTGATGAAAAATCTGTAGTGGAGCAACAGTCATCGGAGCAATTGTCACAGAATTGTTTGAACGACACTATCAACTATTATGGAAATGAAAATTGCTCCTCTATAAAAAAAAAACTGCGCAAGTATGGTGCAAAATGCACAAATTGCAATCCTAGAGTAGAATAGAGACTCATATACTTTTGCTTGTCCAAAACTTGATTTAAGTGGCTCAAAACAAAAGGAATCAGAACAGAAGTCTGCTGGGCAAGTTGATAATAACAACATTCATTTGGTAGCCCCGGGTCAGCGTTAGTACTATAATTTCAAGCTAGGCAATTGCATTGTAAGAATTTGATTGAATTACTATACCACATTGTTTTGGGGCAAGAACATTTAGCAAGGCACCAAACGCAGGTTTAGAATACAAATACTCCTGGGGGAAACACATCAAATGATTAAACGATGGTGCTAAACAAAACAGTCAACACGTAGTCAAACAAATTTTAATTCAGCATACGTGTATAAAAACATGGTACGGGCCATACAAGGGGATGTGTCGAAACAAAGAACAAGTTTTTAATGTTTATTTTATATACAATGTGTGTTATGTTTGTGACAACTAATGTTGTTCATAGTATAGTTAACATAGTTAATATATCTATTAATTGTCAATATCATCAGTTTTATATGCTAGCAAATGTAAAACATTTGCATCAAGTTATTAATCATAGATTGTAATGTTTATCTTATTTTAACATTGATCCACTCTGATCAGATGCAACAAAAATACAGTGACAAATAAATAAAATACTTATAATATTTAGAAATATTTTAACAACAATAAAATTTAGAGTGGAACAATCATTGATTGATTCTGCAGATTTTGCTTAATTAAACACATATTTTGTATTCCCATACAAAATCAGGAAAATAGTAGGATAAAGGGAAATAACAGAAAATACATAAATTAATACATACTGACCAACATCGTGATACATACAGAATACAAGAAACAAATACACATATATAGGTATTTGAAACAGGACACAAGCTGATTTTTTTCCTCAAACAAATCATCCAAATATATTTTTTTTACAATTTACACAAATGGAATGAAAGCCGATTCAATTGAAATCATTAGAGAAAATGAATGGTAAATGAAAATGAATAGGTAAGTCACGATACTGTAAAGCTATTATAACAAAGCGCATTAAGCTACACTGCCTCTTTGCAGTGCTTATTTGCAACATATTTACTTTTTTGTTTTTGCATATTAAAATAACTTGTATTTATTTAAATCTCAAAACTCAAAATACTATCAGTTTTGTTCAAATTTAAAATTAATATATAAATTGCACAAAATCAAGTGGTTCTTAACAAGTAAATCAAAGACTTTACGTACTAGCATTGTACATCTCAAATATGAACAATTGACAACTGCTGATTTGTACATGTTTATTTATGTTACTTTTGAGGAAAAAAGTATTTGATACAGTTTTAGTATTAATTAAAAAATACTGCTGGAAAATATGACCTAACTATACAGAATATTGCCCCTTTCTGGATCATAACAAAGTCTAAATGAGATGGAAAAAATAAAAATGAATTTGCATTTCAAAACAAATAAGAAAAGTGATCGCAGATCATTCAAAAGGGAGTGCCTGTTGGGAATACAAATGGTGGTAGGATTTTCGACTGAATTGTCAACTTCCAAAAAAAAGAAAAAAGAGAAGTTATGAATGATAAACTGAATGACTATGAACTTGTTTTTGTTTTGTTATTGTGCTAGATGATGCTTGCATAGAAATCCATCATTTATCAACAAATTTTGGTTGAGGAAATGTCGTCGGTTGAGAATGAGAAGAGAGCCAAGTCACTTTTATGTACTTCAGAAATAATCATGTTTAAAGTTTGGAGCCTTGTAAAAATCTAAATTTGGTACTCATTTATTTTTAATGAATATTCTTCAAATTCAAAAAAAAGTTGTACCTGAAAATTTGGCGCCACAAAGAGAAGGATCCGAGTTACAAGCAGTATGGAGAACTCAATTTAGCAAAACAAATCAACTTAACCTTAACGCCCTTTTGACTCTCAACCAACAGTATATTGATCACTCCATGCACATGCATGCACATAGTGAAGACAAATCTTGATTTGATTCAATCCATGCTTTTTGTGCAAAATAAAAAAAGGGGGGGGGAAATAAAGGGAAAATCACTCGGTGATGATTAAAAATGCATCTACCAGGCAGACTGATGGAGCTTTTTTGATATATTTTCACCAAACACACTGGCTCTGATGGGTAAATCTGCAGAATCGGCAATGTATGAGTTAAGGGCTTGATCATGTGTGCAGGTGTGTGGTCTGAAGACACCCCCCAGCATAGACACATTGTTTGTTATAAATTCCCCCTTTTTCTGATAGAAGAAATACATTTGAATCACCTCTACTACAATTACAGAAATGAAAATTGATTGATATAGATTAGAATAATTGCCAAAGAAAGGAAACGGATCATATCATACTTAAACTATAATATGTACTCATAGAAAAATTTAATTAATTGGGATAATATAAATCAAAATTGTACTTTTTAAAACTTTTTCAAGGCTTTTATAATTAAATTCTGTTGTCTCAAATAAAATGGGCAAATATGTTTCCACTTCAGAGTGAAATAGTTTAAGAGATAAAAAGGGGAATGCTTCTTTATCAATAAAGAATAACTCAAAAGGAAACAGAATGTGTTTCAAGAACACCAGTATTATACAAAAATGCTGATCAAAAGCATGACTTCATTCTGATCTTACCTTGTAGACTGGCATGCAGATACCATCGATGAAGCCAACTTGCATCTTCGGGAGTTCATCCTTCTTCTTGCGATCCATCATTGCCTTTGATTTTAATAACAAAAATAAAGAAGACATTTTCGCAATCATATTCATATCCATATCAATATAGTCATTTATATAATCAAGCTTGCAGAAGGAACAATGTAACAAAATGTAATAATTCATAATATCAAAAATATAAGAAAAATAGCAGCTGAACATTGCATATTAGATCAATGAACTATAATTTGGTGTTTTGGTTACCTTTCAGCCTGTCTCCTGCAAACATAACAATTAAAGGCTAAAAGTGTGACGACTTGTAATTGTTGTACATAAACTAAGTCATATAACATAACAGATGTTAACATTGTTGTCGTGATCATCAAGGACTGTTCCCTTGGGAATTAAAATGACATTTTGTGAAGACAATAAGCCCCTCGACATAATCTCCCCTCAATTCTGTTTCCATTCCTCTGGAAGGATCATTCCATGATGTTAATCCCTCCTCCGACAGTTAACATCTGTACAATGTCATGTTGCTATGACGATTGGGCTTATAATTGTGACACATCATACCATGGGCTCCTCCTTGAGTTGTTCCCTCTCCATGTCTCCCTGCTGAAAGAACTCGCTGAAGACCAGCTCGGCCACCTTCTGCTGGACGCGCCAGGGCTTGGCAATGGCCGACACATCACAGGCGGTCATCAGCATACCCCTGCATGGTTTCAGTCAAATATCATCAACTTAATATTAATATCATTAAAAAAAAATTGTGAAATGTCTTGCTGAAGACCAGCTTGGCATCAGGGCTTGGCAATGGCCGTCACATCACATGCAGTCATCAGCATACCCCTGCATGGTTTCAGTCAATATCATCAACTTAATATTAATATCATTAAAAAAAATTGTGAAATGTCTTGCTGAAGACCAGCTTGGCATCAGGGCTTGGCATCAGGGCTTGGCAATGGCCGTCACATCACATGCAGTCATCAGCATACCCCTGCATGGTTTCAGTCAAATATCATCAACTTGTCATATACAATGGAGCTACTTTAGGTGTATAATCATTATATCATTTATAATAGATATTCTTTGTAATAGTTACCTGACCTAGCTGTCTGAAGAACTTCAGCTAAATTAGCTAATTAACACAAATTATAGAGCTGGTGGATACACAAGGGCTAAATGGCAATGATATATCACATCACGATATATGCAAACATCAGCATTTCATTCAAATATCACCAATACATATGGACAGCATTTATTTTGAGATATCAACAAATAATAAAATACATACATGTAAGAATATACAGTATGTATTGAGTTCAAATGTAAACACTTTGTATTAATTTTGTTTTGCAAGAGCATGAAATACCATCCTCCATGAGCTCATATTATTTACATGCATAGAACCAAAATCCATGTAAAATGGAAAGGATGAAAAAAAGTATTAAATTTGCCATCGATGAGTTAACCAATTTGGTAAGTAAACGATTATGGTTATATTAGGCATGTAACCCATTTCGCTTTCAATTATTCTCCTTAAATAACCATTCATCGGAGCATGATAAGTAGATCGTTAACAATTGATTTGATCTATATCTTAAATTGACATCATATACCCACTGCACAAGCAATTATTAATCAATTACGAGCCAGGCAAGTACTTATTATTACCAGCTGATTGATTGATTATTGCGTGTGCTTAATAGGTTTGATCTCTACATGGATGGACACAGTAGTCGGTGTGGTAGAGAGTCCTTGATTAAGATTAATTGCATCAATTTCAATGGCAACAAAATTGCATTGTGCGCCTTTAACCGTGAGGGTGCATGGTTGCAAATCATATTTAATAGTTGTTATACATACGTGGCTGCGCATTCATAGCACAGTGCCGCCCAACATTTGAGCTAATAATAGTAAGTTAAATGGATCATAGTATTTTGTATTCGAATAAAGAGAAGTACAGTTAAATATATATATATTATAATGAAAAGTCATTTTAATATATAATAAAATTTAAAAAGGAAGTAGCTGTGTAAAATGTACAGCTCATAAATAAATATAAATATGTTCATAAAAACATTTATGTGATCAATGCCTACTCTAAAAATGTTCATGCGCAATACTAGTATCTACTATTCAAAATTGTAGTTTCCGGTAAACTTCAATAAAGAATTTGAACTAAAACTAAAATGTAATTACAACTGCAACATGTGTATGTTCAAAACTTAAGTTGTTACTATACTAGTAGTGACAATAATTTAAAAATTACCGTTATGTAAGGCCAAATAAAAAAACAAAACATGTTTAGCGTCCTGCTCTTTTGAAAAAAGGAAGGAGGAGGCCCTTTTTTTTTTTTTTTTTTTTTTTTTTCAAAATGGCGGACTTTTTTCAAAATGGCCGACTGACCCATTTATCCAAAATAACGAATGAGTCTATATTAAAAGTACGATCTTTTTCAAAATCATTTTTTCCCCCAAAAAAAATCACAAAATTTACATATTTTTTTTTTATTTTTTATTTATTTATTTTTATTATTATTATTATTGTTTTTCTTCGGATTTTTCACAAAAAAAAAAGAAAAAAGAAAAAGCAGGCGGCCTCCAAAAAGGAAGCGGGCGGGGACGCTAAACATGTTTTTTTTTTTATTTGGCCTAAACTGTTCAAAGTTTTATGACATGGGGCCCAGAAAATACACAAAGGAATATAATATATCAAAGAAAAACAATGAAATACCTGAGAAGGTCCTTCTTCTCCTCAGCCTCCCAGGAATCCTCGCCTTTCTCAACCAGCTTGAAGAAATCACTCCTCTTCCTGTAAAGGAACATCAAGACACCGAGGATTTAATAATACTAATAATGATCATAGTGACAGTGATAATGATACAAATGTTGATGATGATAATTAATCATAATAATAATAATATTAATAATGATAATAATGATAATGGTAATGGTAATGGTCATAGTAATAGTAATAGTAATAATAATAATAATACAAATAATAACACTAACACTACACTCTAAAAATGAAGGTGCTAAAAAACGAGTGCTGCTCGCGATCGTGCACCTGGAGGAGCAAATTTAGCACCACAAGTGTAAGTAGTGAATAACAGTCTGCGAGGTGCTCAAAGATCGGTGCTGAAAACTGGTGCTGTGAGAACAGCACCACAACGTGCTAAATTCGCAACAATAGAGACTGTATGATACTATCTTTAGAGTGCGTTCGGCTACCCGTGATGCGAGTTAGCTCAGTCGGTATCGCGTCTGACTTGGACGTGTGGGATCCCCGGTTCGAATCCTACTATCGGACATCTTTATCCTGCTTCTTTTACCACGAAATGCATATGAGCTTAATTAAGTTCCGAGTTAACGGAAGCTACCCCTCCCCCCGTATTATTTTTTAGCACTATGGGTTTTATTCATCACACACAATGTGGATTTCTTAGCACCAAACGTGCAAATTCGGTAACACCTCAAGTGGTGCTTAACTAGCACTTGTACTAGTGCCGAACCAGCACAGGCTGTGCTGTCCCTATGCGAGCACCGAAAAGGTGCTGAATGTAGCCCTTCAAGTGCTAAAAACAGCACTTCTGTTTTTTTAGTGTAATAACAATAAAACAAATAAAGATAATAATAATATCAATAATAATGATAACAAACACAAGTATATATCAAGTGCAAGGTAGCCATCGACATACATGTACATTATATAGTAGATAATAACATTGGAATATCAATGAATGTATCAATTTGATAGGTATGGAC
>JBAMJV010009549.1:0-48844 GCA_037951105.1 Echinarachnius parma
TCTTCACACCTCTCTCTCAACTCTCCCCCACTTTTCTTTTCTCTCTCTGTTTCCCGTATTTCTTTTCCAGTATGGACTGTACCTTACTATCATGCCTGCTACATTTCTTCCTGCTCTAGAACATACTGTAGAGACTTAACTATTATCTTTATCTGCACTTGTAAATAATGTTTTATATTTGTTTTTATTACTTTTGTTTCTAATTTGTATTAATCTATGTTTACTGTATCTTTAAGAATATGTACAACTTGTAAAATCTTAGGCAATGTTAGGTGTGGCAACACTTCAAGCTTCTAGCTTATATTGCCAGACCTCTGTGTGTTTCAATTTCGATGTTATGACAGTTTATTCTTATGTACGAACTTGTTTAGTATGAGACATGCATGAATATAATAAATAAATAAATAAATAAATAATAAATATCATCAATAGACCATGAAGGTACTATATTGCATGCGTTGTTGGACTTTACAATGGCATTAATTTCATTCAGTTTTGCGGGGGAAGTTGGCATATAGATCGATGGTGATGATAAATTGAAAGTGTATAAACTATATCACAATATGAATCATTATTATTATCATATTACATAGATCAATACTGTTAAGTCTAACTAAACATTTAATTCTAAAAAGATCAAGCTATTTGAAATCTTGTTTAAAGGCAATGGTGAGTGTTGGTCAAACTTAACTTTAGTAACCAAAACCTGCACGATTACGGTACAAACTAATAGTTATAACTTCACCATGCTCGAAAAGTATACACAATTACAAACGACAAAGTAAAACCCCTGTTATCATTCAAAAGACCCGTTACAACTCGAAGTGTCAAATTAACTCTAGAGTTAGCCAGCGCGAAGCACTAGCGTTCTAGGTCCTATATAATACGGGACTGTAGTGCAGTGCGCGGTAATAGTACGTGTAGTATGTATCGCAACTCGCAAGCCCCATTCGTTCGCCTTTCGTTCAGAGTCGCACTAACACACGGAGAGAAGTCCATGAGGCGCATATATCACTGATTGTGTGCGGAATGGAGGGAAAATCATAATCTTAATCCACCCGATAGTTGGATCACATATTAGAGAGTGAATTGCTGGTAAGTACCGTATCATATGTATAGTTTTAAGCACAATTAGCGTGCACACAAATATTTGGTTTCAGTTCTTTATAATGAAGACCTAGAACGCTAGTGCCTCGCACTAGCGTTCTCTAAAAAGTGATACCCGGGCGTCAACCACTTTTATATGATATTTTGAAAGCCAATTCCACAACAATTAGAGCATTTGAATGGGAATTATTATTATTTCCCATGTTTTTTTCGATGATCTTTCATATGGAATTGAAATCAGCAAATCCGTTACAATTTATGTCGGGGGGCACTTTGGAAATTACCAACACTCACCATTGCCTTTAAGTCTGGGGCATTATGCCCCTCCTATTATGTTGATGTTCTACGTATTTACGTGTGTTTTTTTTTTATTAATGTATAACATTGCTTCATTGTTTTATTTCATTTCTAAGTATCATTCAACCATAATGTTGAGCCCCAAAACAAACATCTGAAATGGGAACGACATTGATAATCAATGATTTATTATCATTCTAAAAATTACATGTTTGTAGATAACGAACATGCAAAGACAAAACTCACGTGCTTCGGATATGATAGGTCCGATTTTCCCAAAGTTGGTGTTAAAAGATGCGCATGACTTGAAAGGAATAAACCACGAAGCGGCGGTGCGAAATCTCCACGCTTTGCCGAGCAGTCGGGAAAATCGCGGGGGGTTTAATTAAAGTGCCTCCTGACACTTTTAGGATTCATTACAGTATTTATAATTTAAATAAAGTGAACAAAGTTATGTACCTTCTCCGATGGAGCGAACGAGATCGTCGTATTTCGCTTTCCGTAAAACGTTCCGTAAGTCGGTTCGCCTGTCCCTCCATGCAGAAAGACGTGTTCGAGTATCATCCGAGGAAACTTTTCCCGCTTTTCTCCGGCGCGAAGCTCATGAAGCAGGTATGGGGCCTGTACGCAATCCCCGATGTCAGCTACAAGGCTCCGTAACTCACCATCCGACACTTTCTCTAAATATTTGTTAATATTCGAAATTAATTACGAATAATTGTTATTTAATATATTAGACGAAAATTCTATGAAACATGCTGAATCGACTGGTTATGGATAGACGTTATTATACCAACAAAAATATAGCATACAAATGTATGCTATAGCATAGTCACGAATAAGCCTAGGATGGACGTACAGTTTTATAACTTAACATTTTCTGTAAATTTGTAATCATAAATTATTCTGTCATGATCTGTTGCATTTAAATATCAAAGTGTAGTATTAATATTTGTTATATTATGATACGGAGCATAGAGTGGTAAAACGAATGTTACATGAGGCAGAATTCTTCGATCCCCAGTTCCAACAAAACCTACAATTTTACAAATTAAGAATAATAATAAAAATAATAATACTTGCATTTATATGGCGCTTTATATGGGCGTTTCTAAGCGCACTGGTGGTCTGTCTTAATAGGAAAACTAGTAAACACGATAGCATTAAAACAATACAACACCAAAGTCAAAGTAACAAATAAGAAATAACAAATACATGTATATATAATACAATACTTAATAACTAACTGTGTGCGCCTCCAGAAAATTACAACTGCTTAAAAAGATGGGTTTTGAGGAGGATTTTAAATGAGTCGATAGATGTGGCATTCTGAATATGGGGTGGGAGGTTGTTCCAAAGGGTGGGGGCAATGGACGAGAATGGACATTTACCCACGTACCTGAAAGTTCATCGTGTGACATACGAGGCACTTTATCATCGTTGCCTGTTAAGAATTAAACAAAACATAATTTATTAACATATGCGTAGTTATCTTTAAAATGCGGATCATATAAATTATAGAAAACAATTACGAGTTCGCTTCCCTGGGACTACTTGGATAAAGAGAAGCAAAGTAATACATATCTAAACTACATTGTTTACCTCCAAAAAAGATAGACAAACAAGTAAGTAATCAATGGTTATGAAGTTACAGTACAAATCAACTGCATAATAATACATAATAATGATTTGTAATTGTGTACATTAATGTGTAATTGAACAAATGACTTGAGGATCTTAATGACCTGAACTAAAAACAGTCCCTCCTTCACCCCAAAAGAGCAAGAACAAAGCAAATAATACACGAGAGAAAAAAAATTAATGAATGCATGCAATAAGCCTTCTATCCGCAAAAGGACTGAACAATTATATTGTTTACCGTTTTTACAAATATATATTGGGCAATGTATAACTGGAAGATGTGCGAAACCATTAAAAATACAGTTTTATATACACAGAGAAAGGATAATTCATATTACTTTAATGTATGTTAGTTTTACGTTTTTATTTAAACGGGTACGGTTTTCCAACAAAATATTTTTTTGTAGTCTTATTTATCTAGGAATTAGCCTCTTCAGTGCTCTTTTTGCTCTGTTCTCCCAGCGGGACCTGCATCTATTTTGTAGTATTAATAACTCGGCCATCTGATACGCTTCCGCACTTTATTTTGCACTCTCTCCGCTCCCTCGGGAGTATTCCAGCAGGTGCTACTTTATAGTGCGCTCGTGCTATTTACACACGCTCATTCATGCCCAGTACCCATATTGCATCTGGGTGGGGAGCAGCAATGTGAATAAAGTGCCTTGCTGAAGAACACTATTGTTCGTGGTGTATTTGCGGCATCGATCAGGGTAATTTAAGAACTTTAAGGAACACGGTAACTGTGCCGTCACACTATAGCCACGCTCTGTCTGTGTTCTCGTACTTATAAAAAAAAAAAACATTTTTTTCAAAGCGCAGGGGAAACGCCGACAAATCGAGCGATTAGTGACACAATGGTAGCTCGTTCCCGCTCTTGCCACGACCTGAACACGCTCTGCGTACGCTTTGGCCACGTTTTCCGAGCTATTCACTGTGCACGCTTGGTGTATCTTTAACAATAGCTCATAACAATGAGACGAGGTCATTTGCTCTAAGCTCTGTCTGCGTTCTCGTACTTATACAAAAAAAAACATTTTTTTCAAAGCGCAGGGGAAACACGATCTCCATGCACACGCTCTGTGCGATCCAATACCATGTACGAATGTAGTTGAACACACTCAGTGCGTTTCACGAGGTTGGGTGGAGGGAATGGGGAGGGTTATTATTGTTGACTATCATTGGTAGTAGTAGTAGTGGTAGTAGTGGTAGTAGTGGTGGTAGTGGTAGTGGTAGTGGTAGTGGTAGTGGTAGTGGCAGTGGTGGCAGTGGTGGCAGTGGTGGCAGTGGTGACAGTGGTGACAGTGGTGGCAGTGGTGGCAGAAGTGGCAGTAGTGGCAGTAGTGGCAGTAGTGGCAGTAGTGGCAGTAGTGGTAGTGGTAGTGGTAGTGGTAGTGGTAGTGGTAGTGGTGGCAGTGGTGGCAGTGGTGGCAGTGGTGACAGTGGTGACAGTGGTGGCAGTGGTGGCAGTGGTGGCAGTAGTGGCAGTAGTGGCAGTAGTGGCAGTGGTGGCAGTAGTGGCAGTAGTGGTAGTGGTGGTAGTGGTGGCAGTGGTGGTAGTGGTGGTAGTGGTGGTAGTAGTGACAGTGGTGGTAGTGGTGGTAGTAGTGGTAGTAGTGGCAGTAGTGGTAGTGGTGGTAGTGGTGGTAGTGGTGGTAGTGGTGGTAGTAGTGGTAGTAGTGGTAGTAGTGGTAGTGGTAGTAGTTGTGGTAGATTTTGGACAAAACAATCATATATTTGCGGGAAATATGTGTTCATAATGCATACATAGGGTGTGCGTATGTCCCCATTCATTGGAGCCTCATATAATTTGTATGCCGCCATGCCACGTTTTAGCCAGAAATTGAGTTTCCCCCAAATGTACATTATTTTTGCCCGGACATGCCATTTTAAATTGTGATATCATTTTACCTATAGTTGAAACGTGTCAAACTTCGCAATCTATAGCGTCCACTAGCAGAAGTGCTGGAATAGATCTGCAAGAATGTCTTTTGTTCAACTTGGGAATGAATGAGAAGATTATGACACTTGTGTGAAAAGATATCCTCCCATGCATGGACATACAATAGCCCCTGAACAAAGAGTAGAGCGCCGAAGCCCCAAGTTCGTTTTTGAACATGTCCAAAGCGAACGCCGAGCTAGCTACGTCCTGCTCTTTTGTTCATCGAGCTATTCATGGAAGGATATCTATTGACGCATGTGAGATAATCTTCCCATTCATTGCCCACTGCGTTGCCAATTTGCTAATTTAACTTGGTCGCCGCGGGAGCGGCGCCAGAGCGGCCGAGAAAAGTGTACGATCTAAACAATAGCGAACAATGAACGCCGCTCTCCACACGACCTCAACACGCTCTCCCCACGTCCTCCCCACGCTTCCAATTTTATGAATGGGGATTAGGAGCGGCGCGAGGTCGGCGCGAGAGCGTAGCTATATGTGACGGGGGTATAACGTTGTAACAGTATTGTTTTTGAAAGCTCCATTGTTCCCGTTTGTCACGAGACTATCATCCGAAGACAATCAAGACATTCACACCATGGTGAATGGCGAGTAAATTGCGTGCGCATATCAAATGGCCGAGGTAATAATTAATTCTCTGTAAAGCATTTAGCCGGATTGATTATCAATCGTTTCATTATTGGTATTACTATTATCATCATTATCTATATCATTGTAAAGATTTCCATTATAAGTAGCATTTTCATGATCATTTTCATTATTTTCATTATTATCATTACAATTATCATAATCATGAAGTATTATTATAATAATAATTTGTATTTCCATGTAACTCTTATTTGTCTTTCAACAGGACCGGGACCTTACCTCGAGGTCGGAAGCTCGCCATGATTCCTGAAGATATTTGCTGCCAAACAATAAAGTTTTGATAAGAAAAATTGTTGGATCTTCACGCAAGGAAGACGATAGATAGAAAAACGTGGTATTAATATCAAGAATATCATTATAAAGTGCTTATAATCATGAACATGTAACAAACTGGTACACGAAGTGCATATCAAAATGATGTTTGACGGTATAGTGAAATTGTTATGCAAACCATATCATTTTACAGTCCATATAATATGTTGTGCCGCGAATAATTGAGGCTCATGTTGTAAAACACTATCAGATACTATTAAAATAATACGTGAATATTCATTGTAGATTATTACTCCAACATTCGTGATATTATAGTACATAATTATAGCTAAACTGATATATCTATAAAATAAAACAAAGTTGTGGTAGCACATGTACAGTTATAAGAGCCTATTCAAATACACAATGCATACTGACAATTACAGTATACAGTTATTCAAGTCCATGCATGGTTTAAATAAACTTGACTATTTTATAGAAATTCATATGCTCCTATCAGCGAGTGGCTTCTATATCAAGGCAGCATTGCGGCATAATGTACTTTTAGTTTCATTTTGTATTTGTTTCATTTCCGACGACTGAATTTCAAGAATATAACATTGTACAATAACTAATAGAATTTACATTGAATTGTAAACCGGGAAGTTATATAGCTAAGACAAAACATTTATAAAGTAATATACAAGTATACAAAATTATATACTCAGGCCTGTATATACTTACCGTATAGGCAACACTCTCAGATTAGGGCCAGACTAGAACATTGCTTCATAATTCATATCAGTAGCGAATGTGTTACGTTGATGTATTGTTTCCTGTGTATACATATAGATCGGAAAAGCGAGAATAAGATGAATTATTATGTTGTTGTTCCTTTACAAGACATGCCATCACTCTAGCACTCTACATAACAAAAAACAAACCGATGCTTCAAATGCAGTATTTTCATTGCAAATGGCAAACAGGAACTAACGTCTGAACAACAGATCAAGAGGTCAAAGTCTAGAGCTGTTATTATAAGTCGAAGTTCATGCAGTAAATGACTTTGCGCCAAGTGTACAAATATGACATCACAAAGAAAAGACACTCTTGATCAAATAAGCAAACAATTCCAAATAATGAATACAGTAGTATGCGACGAATATTATATCCATCAAGCAGGGGTGCAAACTTCAATATAGCGCGAATATTTCAGGCAAAGATGAACATGCACTATGCATGTCACAGTGCATGAAGACATACTTATAATATATTCAAGCTGCATGATTATAAATATGATTTGTCCGAGTTTAATTAAATCACAAGTACATGCTCGGGCATCTGCATTGGAATAAACACAACATCATTTAATTCGCGAAGTGATGAGTATAGGCACTGAATTGTCTTATCCAGGTATCCAAGAGTGCTATATAATCTACATTATGGGATTCTAGTACGAGTACGACTGGGTGACCTACACAGATCGGTATCGACACAATACAATGTGCGTGCATTTTTGTGTTTATAAATATAAACTGCAGGCCGGATCGTCGATTGTGGAGATAAACGAAATGAAATGGAATGAAATGAAATACCACTGCACTGCACTGATATGATATGGCGGGCTCGTACGAATGGGGGATTCCCCGCTTTCGTAGCCTCTAGTCAAGGCTCTATGTATGTGGTTGCTGTATACAACAATGGACATTCGATCTACAAGCTGACAGTGCGAGATAGTCCACGCTAGACTGCATACATGCAGTGTGACCTCAAGGTCAGGCAGTTCGCTTCACTCATGATGACGCGGGGCACGCCTTGATAAAAGGCTAGTACTGTTTTCAGGGTCATGATTGGTTTTCCCCATAATTTATAATGCAGGCGGCTCTGCTTTTCCAAATTATAACGACTAAGTATGGTTCAAGCATAGACAATTTACAACCATGAATAATGTTTTTTCTACTTTACATGTAAATTGTCGCAGCTTGCCAAAGCACTATGAAGATATACAAACTTTAGGCTTGTCCTTAAACTACTCATTGGATGTAATAGCCTTTTCTGGAACATGGCTTGATGAAAATATTAAAAATGATATTTGTTTTGAAGGTTATAATATGGAGCAATGACAGGAAAGGTGGAGGTATTTCTCTTGCAATTAAGGACAATATTAAATATATTACACGCAAAGATATCTCTGTTTTTAATAATCAATGTGAAAGTCTTTTTATTGAAATTTTGAAACCAAGCAAACATATTGTTATTGGAGTCTTTTACAGACCACCTGATCAATCTAAGGCTACTTTTATTGATACTTTGAGACAGATATTGAGGAGTTTGCAAAAGGAAAAAAAAGAGTGTATTTTTCTTGGCAATTTTAATTTGGATTTGTTGAAATTAGATGTGCAATATTCATGTAATGAATTTTTAGAACTTTTGTATTCATTTTCTTTTTATCCACTGATAATTAAACCAACCAGAATAACAGATACTACAGCCACTTTGATTGATAACATTTTTACTAATAGTTCTTGCACAGTTCTGCCTGGCATAATGACTACATACATTTCTGATCATTTACCAGTTGTTTCGTTATTTGATTACAAAGATATTCATAGGGAAGACTCAGTTATTTATAAACATGACATTAATGATGAAAATATTGCTAACCTTGCAAATTTCCTGGGAGGTATTGATTTTGATTGTATTCTTGAAACTTGTCATGAGGATCCTAATTATAAGTATTCAAAATTTATGAAGATTTTTTCTGATGCATATGATCATTGTTTTCCCATCAAAAGAGTCAAAATTAAAAGGCGTAACAAACCATGGTTTACAAAAAAGTTGAAAAAGATGCGGTGCAAAAAAAAATCATTTATATAAAAAAATATGTTAAAAAACCCACTGCTCAAAAGAAAGAACGTTATAATAAATGTAGAAATAGTTATACAAAACAAATTCGGGCTGCAAAAAGACAATATTATTTGTCAAAATTTAATACTTTTA
Source organism: Echinarachnius parma (assembly GCA_037951105.1). NCBI lineage: Eukaryota > Metazoa > Echinodermata > Echinoidea > Clypeasteroida > Echinarachniidae > Echinarachnius > Echinarachnius parma. The sequence continues at coordinate 8,900 of JBAMJV010009549.1, forward strand.
AAGGAAATATAAATAAGACTTTGAAACTCATTAATGATGTTTTACAAAGAAGCAAAAAATGCAGTAATTCCTCTGTATTTACTCTCAATGGATTACTTTTGACTGACCCACAAGACATTGCAGAGGGTTTTAATAATTATTTTAAAGACATTGGTCAATCTATAGCAAACAAGAATCTTACAAATACAAATGTTCATTTTACTTCATTTTTGACTCAATATTATCCCCACACAGCTTATTTTGTACCCATAACAGTAAAGGAAATTATAGACCACACATTATCTTTTTAAAATGGTAAATTCGCCCCAGGCTTTGACTCTATTGATGTTTATGTTGTAAAGGCAATTATCCATTTAATATGTAAGCCTCTTTGTAATATTTTTAATTTGTGTCTTGGACAAGGCATTGTCCCAAATGATCTTAAAATTGCCAAAGTTATTCCCATACATACGAAAGGACCTAAAGATATTTTTTTCAAATTATAGACCTTTTTCTTTGCTTCCATTCTTCTCTAAAATTTTTGAAAAATGTATTTATTCTCGCCTTTAAAATGTTTTAGACAGACATTATATTTTATCAAACAAGCAATTTGGTTTTAGGGCCAAACATTCAACTGCTCATGCCCTTTCAAACTTTTTAGTTCATGTATCACAAGCAATGGAGAGTAATGAGATTATAGTTGGCATTTTTTTAGATTTTCAAAAGGATTTTGACTCTATTAGTCATGATGTGTTACTTGCAAAACTTCAATACTATGGTATACGTGGCATCACATTGAATTTGTTTCGAAGTTATTTGAGTGATAGGAAACAATTTACAGTGTATGATTTTAAATACTCCAATCAGCAACCAGTCTGCTGTGGTGTGCCACAGGGTTCAATCCCGGGGCCCCTTTTATTTTTGATATACATTAATGATTTGCATTTAGTTTCTCCATTATTACACTTTTTATTGTTTGCAGATGACACAAATATCTTTTATCAACATAAAGATCCAGATTATTTGATGGAGACTTTACATATTGAGCTCCGTAAGGTTTGTGAGTGGATCAAAGCAAATAGATTACAATTTAATTATGAGAAAACTCACATTATGGTCTTAAATGCTAATAAAGAAAATATTGATAAATTAAAAATATATATGGATGATAAAGAAATACAGCACACTGATTCAACAAAGTTTTTAGGCGTTATTATTGATAGAGATTTGAAATGGAGGAGTCATGTTTGTGATATTTTACGTAAAATTTCGAAAATGATAGGAATCATGGGTAAGATTCAAGACACTTTGCCACAAACTGTTTTTTTATTATTGTAAAATACAATGGTCTTGCCATATATATCATATTGTAACATTATTTGGGGATCATGCAATAAATATCTATTAGATCGTATCTATCTCTTACAAAAAAAGGGCAGTACGTATAATTTGTCATAAGCCTTTCATAAGTCATTCTAGACCTCTATTTTTAACTTTGAATATTTTACCTATTTGTCTTTTACATGAATTTCAGCTTGGTGTGTTTATGTACCCTTATTATCATAATTTATTACCTATGACTTTTAATGATATGTTTCAGTGCAATAGTGATGTGCCTCAGTATAATACGAGACTTGCCTCTGACACTCGATTAATATATGGACGTAAATCTTTTTCAAATTATATATTTGTATATAAAGGACCATTATTGTGGAACAAACTTGCCAATGATATTAAACAGTGTGCAACATTGAGCACTTTTAAAAGAAAATTTAAAATGTATTTAATGCAACAAATTTAAATGCAACAGCCCTCCCTTCTGTTATCCTTCCTTTTACCCTTTTTCTTTTTTAATGCTCTAGGGTCATCTATTCATAAGTTTTTTGCAACTTTCCTGATGATCCTTCCACTTCATAATTCTCTTCTGCTTTTTTTGTATTTGTTTGTTATCCAACTTACTTTGTACTTATTATTGTAATGATTTATGTAAATTGTACTTGTGTATATATTGTATTTGCATGTTTTTTATGAAAGTGGTTAATAAAATTTAAATTCAATTCAATTCAACATTCCATTCCATTCACATGTAAATAAATTCATTATTTTTTAGGGAAATTAATAATAATCCAGATAATGAAATGAGACTCGAAATAAAGCCAATATTTTTTTTATAATTGTCTGTCCACTTGCTCATGGAATTGCCCGAATAACATGTTCGATATCATGCATGACGATGACTAGCTGACTGTTGGAACATTTTCGAGGAAGAACCCGTACGTTAAAAAAACATGACACAGTGAGATCTGACTATAGTTTGATACGGTATAAGTGACGTTTACATTATACAAAATGTATGCAAACTAGGTAAACTAATATATCGTTTGCCTGAAGATGTCAGTATCTTCATTCATATATCATTGTATGCACCGTGTTCAATACATGAAAGTTTAACGTACATTTAATCTATAATTATAGAGAAACTGCATGCCATTGGGGAAGCCATGAATTATCATGCCATATGTATAAATTGTCCAATAATGAACTTCCTGAAAGTTTTATGACGATATTTAAAAAGAATAATTATTTTCATACTTACCCCACTCGGCAGATTGGTTTCTTTCATTTACCACGAACGCGTACACTATTTGCCCAAAAAACAATTTTATTTTCTGGTCCAAAATTTTGGAATGATCTTCCAAAAGAAATTACTACAAGCCCCTCTCTCTTTGTATTTAAACGTAAATTAAAATTATTATTATTGATCAAGAACTATATATAAGGATTGTTTAGTGTCAGTTGTTTTTATTAATTTACATTATATACATAATTATAATGAATAGTATATGTCATATTAATGACAGCTTATTTTGAAACATTTATACGAAGTATAATAGTATCTCCCGTTAGACCAACCGAAATAACACTTTTAAAAAGTCTGTAACATTTAGACTAGAGGCATGCTCTGATTTAATAAAATCATGATGTAAGAAAAGGTCATTTAAAATATCCCACATGCGGTGGTCGTTATTGACTAGTTACTAGTCTCCAATTATATTATTCACATTATAATCACTTACCTATGTATTTATGTCAACTTCAGTACTAGGCTCAATCAGTTCTGTTTATGGCGAATATTCTGTATTGCACAATATTTAGTGTCTCTGCTCTTATATGCAGTGCATATTATGACATACTACGCGATAATTATACATGTGCGACTGACACCAGGTTCCCCCAATATAGGAGACAATTAATACAGCATAGTCCTACTTATAATAGACAACACTTCGTGTGGTAGCTAGCACGGGTTCGAAGTCAACCGGTTACAATGATTGTATTCATAATCATATCGCACTTATCATTTCCGCAAATAGAACAGTTATATGTGAGCACAATACACTCATCGCATTTTCAGACCAAAATTATGTTAACGGCTGTCCTTTTCTCATCTGATGTACGTTCAGTCAATGATCCAAGGAGCAGATCAGCGTTTTACGTCGATCTGAAATGATAATTTCATTCGTCAGTTGAAATGCGAGGCAACTTGTGAGACACGGTGATCAAGGTCAATGTTTAGGTCACATCTCATGATCTCAAATTCCCTAGATGATTATAGTCTATAGTCATGTCCCATCCATTTAATCCTAGTTTCGTTATATTGATCAACATAATAAGGCAAACAACCATTCGAACAAACTATTCTTTAATAGAGGTGCCTTTTCTGACATGACTTGTAATCATGTGCGCGTGGCCGGTACCTCTGCAATGTGCATTGTGAATAGTAATTGTGCATGACATACGATTTGGTACGCATGGTATGTGTGCAAAAAGCGCTAATAATGTTGTACCGCCTGATCAGTGCGATTATATCTGGGGATTCCCCAACGCATTATGGTTTTTCCAAATAAATATTCTTAGTTCAAGCATGTACACATTTCGCTTTCATTTTTCGCCTTACTTAAATAATTAATTTATAATGATGTTTTTTTTCAATTTGCATTTGGTTTGTACATTTATACATTGCATATACTATAGGTTTTTCCCGGTCAATTTCGCTATTTTCTCATGCAATTTCATATAAGCAGCATTCAATTTCGTCTAATCCACGCTTGGGTCGACATATGGTCATTCAAAATCGTTTTTGGTCATTCATATTGAGTAACAGAGCGACCAATGTCACACTTGCGCCATTCTATTGTAAGAGATAGGCACTGATTTTCGTCAATGGGCATTCAATTTCATCTCTAGCAGTCTCGGGTGTCATTTCGGTCATTCGAATTCGCGCATAGGCAAACAAGTTCATTACATTGGCATTCAAATTAAAAATGTGCAGTGGACATGTTATTTAACATCGTGGTACTTGTATGATATAGAAAGCATGATGGAAATAAAAATACAAAATGGTGAACAAAAAGTATGATACAATAACGATCACATGACAAATAACATCATGTGATGAAATTGCATTATGAACTCGCATGATGATAAAGTTAAGACAAGATGATGAACGAATGAATGTAAAAATAAGAAAATACAGATTACATAATTGAACATAAAACAGATCTAGACAAATGTGACCGAGGAATAACGAAAAGTGAAGATTCAACAGCCAATCTTCAGGCGTGCAAAATCACGTCTATTTTATTCTACAGGGTACCGACTCCGGTTTGACCCCTACCGTAGAGCTCTCCGCGAAGGCACATTTCCAAACGACGATATCTCCTTTATTTTATCACTTTTTTTGCGCTCTGTTTTTTGGCAATATCATAATAAATATCTGGAGTTACTGAATATCTAAAAATATTTATTATAGGATTCCTGTAAATTATTCAATTTTCACGTTCAAAATGTGTATTTTTCAAAAGACAAAACTTTTAAAACAACTCGAATTTTGACACATAGTTTTATTTTTGAGCCCAAATGAAAGTCTAACGTTTAGAATCGCCATTAATTCTTCTTTCCGAAAATATAAATAAGGTGGTGTAATTGTTTTAATATGGGTCAGGATCCAGCAAAATCTAACCCAACTACAATGTCAAAATCGTAACGACTCGCAGTTTAGGAAAATACTCGATCTAGCGCTGTGATTGGCCAGTTAGCGGTAGACTGATGACGTCAGTTTGTGAATTTGCGTGTCGATAAAACTAAAATAATGATCTTCTCTCGAGGCAAAGTGAGGAGAATGCCAACATTTACTATTGGAAATAGTGAAGTGGAAGTAGTTAGTAAATATACTTATCTTGGAACAGTATTCAATTATAATGGTCGATTTATGGAAGCACAGGACAAACAGATAACACAAGCTAGAAAGGCTTTATACAGTCTTATTCTACAAGCGTCAAGATTAAGCCTACCTATTGATTTAGAGTTAGACCTCTTTGATAAATTAGTTATGCCAATCCTCCTTTATGGCAGTGAGTTATGGGGCCTAGAATCAAATTTGAAAAAAATAGAGTTGTTTTGTACACGTTTTTATAAGAAGCTGTTAAAAGTTGGGAAAAGTACTGCCGTCTGCATGGCGTATGGTGAGATTGGAAGACATTCCATATTTAGATTAATAGAATCGCGAATGATTAATTTTTGGGCACGGCTAGAATGTGGTCCATCAAAGAAGCTTAGTCAAGTAATATATGCGCTGTTAAAACAGCTTTATGATAAAGAAATATACTTCTCTCCTTGGTTGAAAAAGATTAAATTGATTCTTGACAAAACTGGAATGTCATACTTATGGAATGATTGTGCCAAATACTCATTGAATTGGATAAAAAATACAATAAATCAACGTTTGATATTGATTTACTCCCAGAATTGGCACTATGAAGTAAACACAAATTCACTGTGCATAAACTATCGTATTTTCAAAGGAACTTGCGAATTGGAAGCTTATCTTACAAAGATACCTTTGAAATTGAGGACAATGATGATTAAATTTAGATGTGGTAATCACAAGTTACCGATTGTAGCTGGCAGATACAATAATATTGAAAGATAAAATCGCCTTTGTCCGCGTTGTGATCAACAGAAAATTGGTGATGAATACCATTATCTTTTTGAATGCCCTCTTTTCGAAGTGGAAAGAAAAAGGTATCTGACTAAGCAGTATAGAAAACTCCCTAACATTGAGAAGATGAATGAATTATTTAATTCTACTAATTACTCTACCATGATAAACCTTGCTAAATTTTGTAGTCTTATCGTCAGGAATTTCTCATAAACTAGTTCATTATAAAATAGCTTGAAGCTTGTAAATGACGATCTTATTATCAACAATAATATTAATTTTTTTAGTTGCCCAATCAAATATACATATTTAATAACGTTTTATTTTTTGTATTGATATTTCACTTACTATTTACTTTTATATATTTGTACTCATTGTAATATAATTATTATTACCATATATATATTGTTATAGTACTACTTTTACTATCATTATTGTTCTTTATTTTGTTTGTTAACCGTTACCAATTTAATTGGTTCCTAACTTGTACATACTGTGTAAATATTGTATATATTTATCGATATTTTTAAATTGACTGTTTCCTTTTTCTCCAATACCCATCCATGGGTGACATGAGAAATAAATAAATTTCATTTCATTTCATTTCACGTCAGGTGATTCCCCGTGATGAAGAGAGAAGGGGAGAGAGATTTTCTCTTTCACGCACAGCACGCGTGTAATTGTTCCGAGGGGGAGTCTGGTGTAGTGTTGCGTTGTTTGAATTCGTACACCCCTTCGTATCATCCAATGAGAATGCTCGTTCGCATTCTCGAGTGGTATGTTCTTGGCCCCTGACCCGATTATCTCAAAATTGCACGTTCGTGCGAAGGTCACGTGACACAGCACACAGCCCTATCGCACCTCATTCTAATTATTTCTCGGATTTAACATCGACTTTGACACAAAATTGTGAAAATGTTTTATTATTGAGCCCAAACGGATTTGGTATGAGAATTATCGCCAGAATCTCAGCTTGCCAGTGCACGTAAAATTAAGTTAACCCATTTGTAATATGGGTCAGGATCCAGCAAAGTTTGAGGGCATGCAAAATCTTTTCTTTTTTTAATAACCCTTCTTTGGAGCAGCATAACTTTGCAAAAATACATCATATTTTGTCCGAAAATGAACGAAATGATACATTGATTATTGCTCTTCAAACTTAACCTTACATTTTGCCGGCAGGAATCCTATTGTGTGTCTCAGGCCACAGGTAATCACGATATGCAATTTGCACACATTTACAACAACAAGCCTTACCACTTTAGAACGCTAGAGGTCGTTAATAATAAAAATCCCTGCTTCAGTACAGGGTCGATCGTGCGCTGCTGGTAGGCCGTCAATGTTGAAAAGTAGGCCTACATCTAAAAAATTACAAATATAGCCTGATGAAATAATGGTTGAGACTATGTAAGATAAAAGGTGAATGTGTGCATGTGCGTGTGTTTATGTGAGCGTAACCAGTAACGAACCCAGGATTTGTTCAAGGGGGGGGGGGGGGGGGGGGTTATTTCTTCAGAAAAATGTTCTGTCAGCGGGGGTGGTGGTAGTCGTAGAAGATTTCCGAAGTCGACACCGCGAATTTACGACATTTTTAAGACCGAGACCAGGTCCGGTCCACAATTTTCGAGGTCGAGACCAAGACCCAGTGCTTGAGAAACCTGTGAGGGGGTTGTGTGTGTGTGTGTATGTGTATGTGTGTGTGTGGGGGGGGGGGGGGGTAGTCATAGGAAATGTTCAAAGCCGAGGCCGGTAATTTTCGACATTTGTTTAGGCCGAGACCAGTGCTATGCGCACTTTTCGAGGCCCGAGACCAGCGATAATGACAGTCGAGACCGGGGGGTTGAACCCCCCAACCCTCCCCCCTAGGTACGCCTATATATTATGTGCGTAACTATGTATGTGGTTGTATAAATAAATGTATATACAGTATGTTTATTTGTGAATACGTATGGATGTTTTTTTGTGTAACTTAAATTGAATGAGCATGTATGGAAATTGGTCACCCATTGACGAAATTGAATGCACAAACGAGCGATTGTCAAGCTTGCCGTATTAAATTGAATGCCCATTTGTTGAAAATAGCGCCCAATGATGAAATCGAATTCCCATTTGCGAATTTGAAGTGTGCGATTTGAAATTTGGGTGCCCATATACGAATATGCATGCTCGGAATATGAATTTGAATGACCAAAGCGACTCCTCCACGGCAATTTGACGAAATTGAATGCACATAAAACGAATTTGGGCGCGTCTGTGGGAAATTGGCCGGGAAAACCTATACTAGAAAGCACAACAAAAGGTATGACTAGGATAAGTATAGGTCTATTTTCCGTAGCACAGACGGGTGCGCTTCGTTATTCCGAAGGTTCGTTATTCCGAAGGTTCGTTATTCCGAACACGCAAATTTCCTATACCTTAGGGTTCGCTAATCCGAACATTTGTTGCATTATTCCGAAGGTTCGTTATTCCGAAGGTTCGTTATTCCGAGGGTTCGTTATTCCGAAGGTTCGCTATTCCTAAAATGAAATCGCGTTCGTTATTCCGAAGGTGCGTTAGTCCTAAAATAAAATTGGGTTCGTTATTCCGAAGGTTCGTTATTACGAAGGTTCGCTATTCCGAGGGTTCGTTATTCCAAAGGTTCTTTAATCCGAAGGTTCGTTATTCATTTCTGCTCATTACTCGGCCATATAGCATCCATTTGACTTGAAATGTTCACACAATGCCCTGTGGACATAATAGATAACAACAATATACATTATATCAACCAATCATTACTTTATGCACATGTCAACAAAGTTACTATAGATACCTTTAACACGGGATCGTGCCCGTAGTAACACTAGTTGTCCATATAATGCCTACTACATGTATTATATTATAATTTGAGTATAAGGAAATCCTTTGATGTTAATAAACTTTTAGGGTGTTGCACGCCTCGGGCTGAAAAAATTCCACGTGTCATTCGTTCTGACTGCAGATCATTCTAAAGGTTTTCGATTTTTTAAATAAGTTGTTTGAAATCTCGAAATGAAATATAAAAACTCAAAATAGTTCCTGAAAGAGGATGGCTCTGGCATGGCAACGGATATTGCATGCCATATTCCGGCCGCGATATAGAGATTGCGCTGCTGCCGATCGCTATAAATATTTATACGCGCGCCGCGCGCGCACATGCACAGTGTACACTGTGAAAAAAAAGGGTAAATATTTACCCAATATTTTACCCAACGTTGGAAGTATAGTCAACCTCAACAACTACTGGGCAATATTTTAACCAACGTTGTTGGGACATTAATGTGCCCAACTGTTGGGTAATTACGTATATTTACCCAATATTTTACCCAACGTTGGAAGCATAGTCAACCTCAACAACTACTGGGCAATATTTTAACCAACGTTGTTGGGACATTAATGTGCACAACTTTTGGGTAATTACGTATATTTACCCAATATTTTACTCAACGTTGGAAGCATAGTCAACCTCAACAACTACTGGGCAATATTTTAACCAACGTTGTTGGGACATTAATGTGCCCAACTGCTGGGTAATTACGTATATTTACCCAATATTTTACCCAACGTTGGAAGCATAGTCAACCTCAACAACTACTGGGCAATATTTTAACCAACGTTGTTGGGACATTAATGTGCACAACTGTTGGGTAATTACGTATATTTACCCAATATTTTACCCAACGTTGGAAGCATAGTCAACCTCAACAACTACTGGGCAATATTTTAACCAACGTTGTTGGGACATAAATGTGCCCAACTGTTGGGTTATATTTTGAACTAAGTTTTGGGGACATTAATGTGCCCAACCTTTTAACAAAGTAATTTACCCAGTATTTGGGCAAGACCTATAATAATTACCCAGAAAATGACATAATTTAACTAAGTTGTTGAGTTATTATGATATCAATAAAATCAATAAAACTATTTGTTGGGCATTTTTCAGTTGCTTTAAACAACAAATGGTCATTATCTGACTGCCCAGGACGAAAAACCAATTGAAATTACCAATAAAAAATTACCAATTGAAATGTCCAAATTGGTAATCCCAATTGAAACTAGTTTGCAATTCGGACGTATGGGACATGTGGTCCAAATCATGTGAGATACATTGGGGTCAATGTATAATCACACGCAACTGGTCTATTTAGACTTTCTAAGTGCAATCTGGCTGTGCCAGCTTAGGAATGAATTTATAATACACACGCAGCATGTCGCGTATATTATATCACATGTGTAGCATATATAAAAAGTGGTTATGAAAACAAATCAAGTCAAATTCAACAGAAAACCAATGGTATAACAAGGTAAACATGTGATGCAAAGTTTGTCATAATAATTCTTACATAAAACACAAACGATTGACACATGAATAACGAAATAATTTTACTTCAAAATTAATATTTGTTCATATTTTGTGATTTTTTGTTGAAATCACAGTGGCACGCACGTATACAGATTACCACTCAGTAGGGCAATTACTTGCCCAACAATTGGACATCTGTATTTGGGCAACGGCAGAGTAAAAATTTGCTCAAGTATTGGTCAAATAATGCCCAACAAAACAAATACCAACGTATATATTACCCAACAACAAAAAATACCAACGTAAATTTACTCTTTTTTCCACATTGGCACGCACATATACAGTTTACCACTCAGCTGGGCAATTACTTGCCCAACAATTGAACATCTGTATTTGGGCAATGGCAGAGTACAAATTTGCTCAAGTATTGGTCAAATAATGCCCAACAAAACAAATACCAACGTATATGTTACCCAACAAAAAAATTACCAACGTAAATTTACTCTTTTTTTTCACAGTGGCACGCACATATACAGTTTACCACTCAGCAGGGCAATTACTTGCCCAACAATTGGACATCTGTTTTTGGGCAACGGCAGAGTAAAAATTTGCTCAAGTATTGGTCAAATAATGCCCAGCAAAACAAATACCAACGTATATGTTACCCAACAAAAAAGTTACCAACGTAAATTTACTCTTTTTTTCACAGTGGCACGCACATATACAGTTTACCACTCAGCAGGGCAATTACTTGCCCAACAATTGGACATCTGTATTTCGGCAACGGCAGAGTAAAAATTTGCTCAAGTATTGGTCAAATAATGCCCAACAAAACAAATACCAACGTATATATTACCCAACAAAAAAATTACCAACGTAAATTGACTCTTTTTTCACAGTGGCACGCACGTATACAGTTTACACCTCAGCAGGGCAATTACTTGCCCAACAATTGGACATCTGTATTTCGGCAACGGCAGAGTAAAAATTTGCTCAAGTATTGGTCAAATAATGCCCAACAAAACAAATACCAACGTATATATTACCCAACAAAAAAATTACCAACGTAAATTGACTCTTTTTTCACAGTGGCACGCACGTATACAGTTTACCACTCAGCAGGGCAATTACTTGCCCAACAATTGGACATCTGTATTTAGGCAGCGGCAGAGTACAACTTTGCTTAAGTATTGGTCAAATATTGCCCAACAAAACAGTTACCAACGTATATATTACCCAACAAAAAAAATACCAAGGTAAATTTACTCTTGTTTTCACAATGGCACGATCGTATGTAGTTTACCACTCAGCAGGGCAATTAATTGCCTAACAATTGGACATCTGTATTTAGGCAGCGGCAGAGTACAACTTTGTTTAAGTATTGGTCAAATGTTGCCCAACAAAACAGTAACTAACGTATTTATTACCCAACAAAAAAATACCCAACGTAAATTTACTACTTTTTTTCACAGTGTACGTGCAATTGCAACATACCGTACATTATGCATGCAATACACTATACAACAAGCGATGTAATTCTTGCATTCACCAGATAAATTCTGTTTTGAAGTCATGTCCAAGTTGCAATTTGTTGATTATTTGCTGCAGAGAGGGGGGTTCAAACTATCATCTGCATCTTTGGTCTACTCCTAATCCTATAGCTGCGCTCATCTGGACTCTGGTAAGTACCTTATTCAAAATTAATTGTACAATTGTCAATAGAATTATAATATGAGTATGACATTGTCGTTGACAGTGTCAGATGTGTAACTGTAAGACTTGGTCTTGGAGACATTATTTATTGGCTAGCCTCCCTATCCTAGCACCATTATAATGATATGAGCCATTACCATTTTGCTAACACTAACAGTGGTCAGAGTCCAAAGTGGGCATTTGGAAAAATTGTGTGGTATAATTCTATAAATAATTTATAAATAATGAAGACAGTCACGTTAATTAACCTTTGAACTTCATCTTGACTGTCTAGCTACACTACAGACCTCTGCACATACAAGTTTTGTTGTACAGGTTGGCATAGACTAATCATACAATAAAAACGCTATTATAATTTGTTTTGGTCCTATGTAACTATTTGGACTCTGACCACTGTTAGTGTTAGCAAAATGGTAATGGCTCATATAATTATAATGGTGCTAGGATAGGGAGGCTATCCAATAAATAATATCTCCAAGTCTTTTAAACACATCTGACACTGTCAATGACAATTTCATACTCATATTATAATGCTATTGACAATTGTACAATTAATTTTGAATAAGGTACTTACCAGAGTCCAGATGAGCGCAGCTATAAACACATGTGCCATTCAACAATAAAAATGGATGTAATATCAAACAGCATTGTTTCATGAACCATAATCAATGCATTCAGTCATGTGCTGTTTCACAACAATGAACAGGCACGCACAATGTCTTGTGACTTTTTAATTGGGGCATTTTGTCTTTAATCTGTGCTCATTCAGCCATACAGTGATGAATACCTCTGATTTTCACACAAAATGTACATAACAACTGTACCAATATTGTGGTAAGATGACATCGTCTCTACATTTAAGAGTTATGAAATTATGAGCAGTACTTTAGGGGGTAGTTACTTTTTGTGTTCTGTTTACAATTGTGTGAATGTATAGTGTTACCACCTTCAAACAGATTGGCTCATTTAAATAATTTTTTCTTTTAGGCAAATTTGAATTAAAAAAAACACAAAAGTGCAAAACAAATACATGATATATTTTTTAATATTTTACTCCTTTTTGTTTAGGGGGGAGGGGGGGGGGGGGGTAAATGCGCTACTTTTAGTATGGACTGACCAACAACCTCTTTCAAAATACACTTAAACATCAACCTTACACATTTATTATTGTACATGTATTATGTGCACACGTGCATAGGCACCGGAAGTGGGGGCAGGGGGGGGGGGGCGGCCGCCCCCCCCCCCCAAAAAAAAGAAAGGGGGGGGGGGGCAAAACCCATTTTTGCCCCCCCCCCCCACCCAAAAAAAAAAGCCCCCCCCCCCCCCTCGAAAAAAAAAAAGAAAGAAAGAAAGAAAGAAATGGGAAAAGAAAAGATTAAACGTATCGGCCAATACTTGTTAATTCTAACGTTTAAAAACTGAGTTAAACATCCATTTAAAATTTTCGCTACGCGAAGCGCGCGCAAACAAATTATCTCAGTTTGTTATGTAATTTTCGTAGTGGTACGTCTGGGTGGGGTTTTCTGTACCGGTCCACGTAGTTCCCGTGTAGGCTGTCATTGCCCTGCTGTTTGTGTGACGTGCACCAAATCGCACAATTACAAGTAGGCCTACATAAATGCAAAATCTTCCCTGTAGAAGGAGGATACCCCCTCCCATCCCCCTCCTCTGGCTCTGCCCCAGCCCTCGCTCGGGAATCATTTTTAGCTGTTAGCTATGATGGTGGATCATACAAATGTGGCATATGGTTCATGTTTTTATGCTCCACATTGCACCATTTCAAGTATAAAAATGCAAAATTGTCCTCGTGGGAGGGGGATACCCCCTCTCAAACCCTCCCCCGCTTGCTCTGCCCCAGCCTTTGTTTATGTTTTTATGCACCAGATTGCACCATTTCAAGTATAAAAATGCAAAATTTTCCCCGTGGCAGGAGGATACCCCCTCTCAAACACTCCCCCGCTGGCTCTGCCCCAGCCCTAGTTTATGTTTTCATGCACCAGATTGCACCATTTCAAGTATAAAAATGCAAAATTTTCCCCGTGGGAGGGGGATACCCCCTTTCAAACCCTCCCCCGCTGGTTCTGCCCCAGCTCTCGTTTATGTTTTTATGCACCAGATTGCACCATTTCAAGTATAAAAATGCAAAATTTTCCGCGTGGGAGGGGGATACCCCCCTCCCAAACCCTCCCCCCGCTGGCTCTGCCCCAGCCCTCGTTTATGTTTTTATGCACCATTCAAGTATAAAAATGCAAAGTTTTCCGCGTGGGAGGGGGATACCCCCTCCCAAACCCTCCCCCTCTGGCTCTGCCCCAGCCCTCGGTCGCTTCGGGGCTCATTTTTGTTTGTAAGCTACGTTGTTGGATCATGTTTTTATGCACCACATTGCACAATTTCAAGTCCCAAAATGCAAAAGCTCCCTTGACCGTGGGAAGGGGGGGGGGGGGGGGGGGGGGGGGAGCAACCCCATGAGTGTGGTTGGGCATGAGACCCTAAACACATAAGTCGTGAGCCCCCTTTGAGTTTTGCCCCCCCAATCCAAAACTGCTTCCGGCGCGCCTGCACACGTGCTATAATTCTGTTTAGGATCACATTCACCAACTTCTTTTGTTTTGTTTTTCCAATCCACCATTGTGTCAACTCTCAAGTATGTCCTTTCAACACCTTATAGCGCTCACACAAAGCGAAAGGCCGCCGAAGGCGGCCCTTTCGCGAGTTTGCCTAATTTGAGCTATCCGTTGATCATGTGACTGTACATACTCTTAACATTGCGCTGCACCCAGATAACGCGTGACTTTAATGAAAGAAGTTTATGAGAGAACCAAGATTGATTTGATTTGATTTCAATTTATTTCCGTAATTCATAATTAAAAATTAGTTTTACAATTGCTAGATAGAAATATAATACAAAATACAAAAAGCATAAATTACAACTAAAAACGAATATCCAATCATTCAACGAGAGGTTTGAAACATGAAACATTACACGGGAACCGACAAGAAGCATTAACATTTGTACAATATCTGGTTTCGAAAAACAATCTCGTTATCAAATGATCAAAAATTAAAATTAAAATTATATCACTTATACTAGTGTAGAAATAAAAGAGAAACAATTCATTTAAAACAGAGAGATGAGATGGTGGCATGAACTTTTGATCATGTATAAACTTAAATTTTTATTCAAATGAAGCGCCAATTGATATTTCTATTCCTGCGAAAAAAAAAAACATGTACACATATTAAGTCAACCTGGTTATATACAACTATATCATAAACTGTAATGTTATATGGCGTAGTGAAATAATAGTCACTGATTGGCTAAAACACAGTGACGTGATTTCAATGTAATTCAGTAAATTCCGCGGAACGGTGGAATGTCTCACCACTCAGAGTCTTAAAATATCGATACAGAAGAATTTTAACAATTTCCAAATTTTATGTTGCTATGAGTTAAAAATCATGAGACAGATTCGATCATACATGCATGTGCTAAATAATATCATTTATAAACTTATATATATGGACACATATCAAATGGAAGCGATGATCAATACTTTTGGTGAAAAACCACTTGTAAACGTAAAATATTAAGCTAATGAATACTTTATAGTATACTGTACTACAATATTACGATTACATGTATGATGTGATATGATATTGTGCAATACAAAACAACTTCCAAAAAATTGTGATGTTGCGAGCTACAAAACCATACGACAGGTTTCTATTAGACATGCATATCATAATTACAATAACCTATCATCTGAACTGATATAAAATGGAAACGATGCTCCATACTACGGGTAAAATGATAGCGTTCATGATATAATACTTGATTATAATATGTGCTATGTTGTACTCTAACATGTATGATACAATATGATATAATCAAACAGAAAAGTGTTTACAACATAATTATTCAAAACCAACGTATAACAATACTGTGATGCAATGGGATAAGAATCATAAGACACATTACAATATGCATTTCATAATTATAACTAGTGCTCAGTTATTACGTTTATTTTACTTAACGTTTAATAAATGTTGTCTAAAGTTTGAAACCCTATTCTATTGTAATGGACCGAAAAGGCAACAAATTTAATTTGGAGCCCTGCTTTACTACATGTCTTACTAAATATATTCCAACATTCACAAACGAATTTCAAAAAACGAACTCGAAAAAACATCTCCAATCTGCTAATTAATTAATTAACCGTAAATGTAGGGTGCAAACTTTACTTTTAAAAACAACGTAAAGTAAAGTGTAAAGTTGGTGATAAAATACAATTATGAAATACTAAATTATATTCTATCCTACAATGACATGTATGATATCATGTAGTATACAGTTATTTCAAACCAACTTCGAAATAGTGTGATGCTTTTATAGGTCAAAATAGTGAGACAAATGTATATCACACATGGCATAATATGGGTACGGTATGTACATCCTCTTAAATACAGCATTTTCATAGCCACACTCCACTCAAAACAACTTGCAAGTTGAAAGCTGGAGTTATAATTGCCATCAGTTATCACTTACATTTGGACTCGATGATCAATACAACTTGAATACTTAGAATATCAAGCTGGTGATATACTGTATAACATAATTATGCTATATTATGCTTTATTATAATGTATGTAATAATATGTAGTGTATTCTGATGCTTGAGCTAAAAATCTTGAGACAGATTTTTATAATATAGTATGCATGTATGCAATAATTACAATCATTTATACTAAACTTACATTTTGACTCAGAAGATGGGAGCAATTGCCAATACTTCCGGTGGAAAAAAAAAACTTAAAAGAATATCAAGCTGGTGATACAATACTAAACCTCTCAAAAAAAGTTCGGAAACTCGAGTTTCATCGATCATATCTCTTGTATTTTTTAATATGAATACTCGAAATCGGTGTCACAATAAAGCCTCATTAATATACCTTTCAAACGATGCATTATGTGTAGTGATTATGCAATTGGGGCGATTGCAGTAGCCCAGAGAATAGGGGGAGGCAGGAAGTGGAAATCTCGCAAAATGGACCCAATGCATTCAATTTACGAGTGCAAGACTGTGTTGAACCAGTTTTCTAAAGTTAACATTCTATTGAATGCTGCCACCCTTTCCATTCATCAAAATTGTTGAATTTGATACCATTTTAATGGAAATTATCTCTTCCTTACGATGGCATATTAATCGTAAGGATTATGCAAATGGCGTGTGTGCAGCGAACCGGAATATGGAGATGGGTCGAGTGTGAAATCAGACAAAAAGATATGAGTTGACAAAAAATCAGAGCGTTGCATTTTTTTCGAGCTTTTGGGAGGATTTTTTAGCATTTAAAATAAGATATCTATGATTTAAATTGATATCATACGGAAAGCCCAACAACCCTTCTGTATGAAAATGTGACATGTATAATGATTTTGTAAAGGGCGGCTGCAGGGAGATGAATGTGGGGGAGCCTCAAAAGTGACCCATTTCAAAACGCTCTGATTTGGTGTCGGTATCTGTATACCATTGTGTAGAGGATGTAAATGCGACTTGAATGAGTTGGCCATGAATGAGAGGAATTCAATTGAAAACGCATGAAATAGTGCCTTGAAATCAGAGCGTTTCAAAATGGGTCACTTTTGAGGCTCCCTCCCATTCATCTCCTGCAGCCGCCCTTTACAAAAATCATTCTAAATTTCACATTCTTCATACAGAAGAGTTGTTGGGCCTTTCCGTTGATATCATATTTGATCATGAATATTTTATTTGAAATGTTAGAAAATCCTCCCAAAAGCTCGAAAAAAATGCAACGCTCTGATTTTTTGTCAACTCCATATCTTTTTGTCTGATTTCACACTCGACCCATCTCCATATTCCTGTTCGCTGCACACACTCCATTCGCATAATCCTTACGATTAATATGCCATCGTAATGAAGAGATAATTTCCATTAAAATGGTATCCAATTCAACAATTTTGATGAATGGAAAGGGTGGCAGTATTCAATAGAATGTTAAAGGGGTAGTTTAGTTTTGGTAGAGAGGGCGCTGCACATCACAATTTTTTTGTGAGGTAATGAAAAACTGAGTGTAGAATTTGAGAGAACATGCAATTTTAATGGCAGAATAAACTTTATTTGGTCAAAATCGACCCAGAAACGGCCGAAATATCAATAAATATATCTGATCTTATAATTATTTGGGGCCCAAATAATTAAGACGATTTAAAAAAAAAAAATTAAAATGCTTGCACTTTTTCAAATATTTTCAAAAGTGTTTTTTAAATAGTTGTTGATGATCTCTCTATTTAATCATTATTTCAATAAAACATCACATGCATAATTTTGTATGAAAAATGGTTGAAGCCAATGTCTTTTTAGAAAGCGCCCACTTGTGTTTTAATGGCTCTTTTTTTTAGTGATAACGGGCTTTTACTTAGTCGTTTGTAATTTTGTATACCTTTCGAGCATGGTGGAGTTATAACTATTAGTTTATAATGTTACTGTCCAGGTTTGGTTACTAAAGTTCATCCTTACCAAAACTGTACTACCCCTTTAACCTTTAGAAAACTGATCAACACAGTCATGCACTCGTAAATTGAATGCATTGGGGCCATTTTGCGAGATTTCACTTCCTGCGTCCCCCTATCCTCTGGGCTACTGCAATCGCCCCAATTGCATAATCACTACACATAATGCACCGTTTGAAAGGTATAATGAGGCTTTATTGTGACACACCGATTTCGAGTATTCTTATTAAAAAATACGAGAGATATGATTGATCAAACTTGAGTTTCCGAACTTTTTTTGAGGGGTTTATTTATGATTATTTACTATGACATGAAATATATACTAGTATACTACGATATAATAAACCAGCTTTCACATATTGCGTTCTTTTATGAACTATAAATTAAGAAGATAGTTTTCTACCACCCATGCAGGTACTAATTACAATACTTTACAAACATATATTTGGACTCCGATCAAATGGAAACAACGATCAATTAATTGCGGTAATAAAAATTGTGAATATACAACGTCAAGTTGGCGTTAAAATACAATTGATATTCTGTACTTTATTGTACTTTGACATGTTTGATATAATATGAGATAATGTAGTAGAAAAACTATTTACATGATTTACAACAATCTTTCAATATTGTGATACTTTGAGATAAAAATCATAAGACATATCATTATCACACATGCATGTAATAGTTACAATTATTTATAAATTCATATTTGGATTCAGATGAAATGGAAGCGACTTGATCAATATACGTAAGGGAAAAAAAACCTTTAAAACATAAAATACATGTATTAAGATAATGATAAAATATTATGTAATAATTATGATCGTAAACTTATAATAAATTATGATATAATAAACCAACCTCCAATAAAAGCGATTTTGCAGTGTGAGTCATACATTCAGGAGGCGGTTGTCTAACACCCATGCATGGTATTATTACAACAATTTATAAAGTAGCTTATTTTTCAACTCAGATGAAATGGAAACGATAATCAATACGTCCGGTGAAAAACATCTTGTAAACATAAAACGTCACGCTGGTGAAATAATATTATTAGAGAATGTACTATGACATGAATGAATAATTCCATATGATGTAACAGAAAGTTATTCTAACCACTGATGAAATGGGCTAAGATCATGACACATAATGACACCGATGCATTTAATAACTACACTGATTTATAAACATATATTATTTGGACTTAGATACAATGGAAACAACGATCAATACTTAAGTTAAAAAGAAAATGTTAAAAAATAATGCCAAGTTGGTGATGAAATGCTTTATAATGTTCTCTGTACTATGAATGACATAACATAATATAATATTATAACGAAACATAATTCACAACCAAACAACTTACAAACTTACAAATGTTGTGATGCTATGACTTACAAATCATGAGACAGATTGTTCTTTTACCAATGCATGTCATAATAATTATTATCATTTATAAACTAATCGATGGACTCATATCAAATGGAAACGATGATAAATACTTCAGGTGAAAAACATATTGATATAAAGATGATTAAAATATTATATAATGTGATCATAAACTATTGTATTTTAATATGATATAATAGAAACTTATTTAAAACCAACTTCCAAATATTGTGATGCTATAAGCTGAAATTCGTGAGACAGATTTCTTTCATCAATGCATGTAGTAAACTACAATTATTTATACACTTATATTTGGACTCAATGAAATGGACAATGATTAATACTTCCGGTAAAAATCAACTAATAATCAGAACATATCGAGATGGTGATAGAATTATACTATGGTACACGGGCGTATACATGTCATTGATACCCATTAAACTGGGGATGATCTGTTCATTCACCCCCCTCTGATTAATAGGTATTACGTAAGTCGCTACGTGCTATAGTATGATGATGAACTGCAATTAATGCAATGTCATGAATGATATAATATGATATAATAAACCAATTTCCAAATATTGCGAATAATGTGGAATGATGAGGAAGTTTATTATGTAAAATTCTTCTTTACAAACTAAACAAAACTTTCCTAACACGAGATTATTTCAACGCAATCACATCAAACGGCTATGACCTGCACATTAAACAGAAGTTCATCGTGCAAGGTAAGATTAATATACTGTGACTTCTTTAAGTGAAACATTGAACACAAAAATATAGCGTATATACAGTTGTACAAACATTAAAAGTAAAATAGAACATAAAATAACATGCTGAAATTCAAATATCTCTTTAATCACAATTATGTGAGAAAAACAGTGTCCAGTAGAATATTGCGTTCATAATCACCTGATAAGTATACTGCTGGCAACTGAACAATAATCATATTTTTTTAGATTAAATTTCAAAGTGTTATTGTTAATTTCCATGTTCAATACTAAAATACACAGTACACAAGCAAAACTAGAATTATAAAATAAGGTCAAATGGCCTTGTGGATATTGAGTTCCTCATTAGAAGGTAACATGAGATAATTCTTCAGACACATCTGTCACAGGTTTTACTCATAATAATAACCTATTAGATTATACCTTTTTTGCTTGTTATGTACGAGTATGCCGAATTCCATACGATTCAGACAGCTAATTCATCAATATTATCCTAAACGAATTTCGTATGTACACTCTAGAAACGTGTATATATGTATACACTTGCTATGTGTTCCTTCTTGTCTTGTCACATATTATGTACGCATGGTAAGTGTTGGTAATATTCAACCAGGGCATACCATTACACTTACATTGAAAAGAAGAATACATTTCTTTTATAAGTGTGCAGAATTCATGTAAAATAATAATTTCAAGTGAGGGTACTCACGGCTAGACAAGATCCTTCTTAAGTAGGAAGTATATATATAGCTCAAAAATGTAAAAACATATAAAACAATGAAAATATACACGGTTAATATATCGGACGAACAATGTCTACATTTTCTGTGGCAGACTACGTGGCAGTTGGATTGTATATAAATTCATGTCATGTTTTTAAAATAATCAAACAGAAAAACATAGGGTAGACCATTAAACACGTTGAGTACAAATTACAGATAATAATTTCATACATTGCACATAAACAATCATAGAACAGTATAGATTAGCTTGTAACATGAAAACCACATCGCAAATTAATTTAAGTCGTCTTTAAAGGGGAAGTTCAGTTTTGGTTTAGAGGGCGCTTCAAAAATACTTTTTTTTGTGGTGATGAAAAACTAAGTGTAAACACACAATTCTAATGACATGACAGAATCGGTTCAGAAACGGCTGATTGGAATAAATATTGGGGACCAACTTTTATTCAATGATTTAAGAAAATATTTACAAATCCTACACATTTCTGAAAATATAACAAATTTTATATTTATTTCTTTGTCATGGTTTATTTATTGAATAATTATTTTTTACCAAACATTACAAACGTGAGGTGACTGGAGGACGCCCTTGTGTGTTATCAACTGCTTTTTGAATGAAAACAGCCCTGTAACTAAGCTGTTTATATGTTATTTCTTTCATTTAAGCATGATCGAATTATTAGTTTTAAATGATAATTGACAAGTTGTTGTTATTTAAATTCTGTTTGACCAAAAATGTACTATTCCTTTAAAGGTAGTGTCTCATTTTCATTTTTGTTCAAGTTCATTTTTGCAATATCTAAATATCAATGTGATTCCACGAAAATATATCCACGAAAAAAATTATGTGTTAAAATTCATGTGTTGAATACGATTAGCCTACATGGATTTCGCTCCGGAATGTTCAACATTAGATGTGTTGCCAATCCAGTACACTTGGTACACAAAAATATGATCCACTTATGAAAACGTACACCGTTTTACGGTCTGTGATAATTATGATAAACATTCAAACATTTGTGTTGATTTAACGTCATGAAACACAGTTTATACATACAAAGTAGGGGCTATTCGAAATCATACCCACGTAAACCTACTATTATTAAAGCTAGTAATTTGTACAGACTATGGCCCGGATTCACAAAGGAGTTTTGTACAAACCATGGTTTAAACCATGGTCTACATATATGGAGTGATGTTTGAATACAAGTAAAACAATTTATAATTGCTATTGTTATGACTGTTTGTGTTTGATAACCAGCAAATTTCACCATCTGAGAAGACAAAGATTTATTTGGTGCATTAAGTAAATATGTACCATCAGCATTGTTAACAAGTAAGGAGTTTACATTATTTCTCAATCAGTTTACAAATGACACTCCATAGATGTAAACCATGGTTTAAACCATGGTTTGTACAAACCTCCTTTGTGAATTCGGGCCTATATTTTTCATATATTCAATGTAAACGTATATCATACTATTTACTCATAATAAAACATGATATTTTTGCAGTTCCTGTAAGATTGTGCAATGGATTTCACCCATGCCTGCAAGTGCATGAAGCACATTTAAATGATGTCAAGGTTCCGTCTTTTGGATGGCGACGATCAAGACTTGAATAATTCAAGAATGATTGGACACATCTGTAAAATCCAAATAATGACCAAGAAATAATATTAGGTTGACCATTATACTGTGAATGTGAACGTCGTGTCAATGGTTGAAGGATTTTCAGGGTTTGCAACTAAATGGATTTACAAAAGTTTTAAACCAGCAGTTTAAACTTGTATACAAAACTGCCTTAAAAGTGACTATTTTAGCAATCCAATCTTCGAAATTGCTTAGTTGGTACATGTACTTGCCCGATAGCACTAATTCGTACACGGAAAGCATGTGAAAAGTGATCGAAGCCTGAAGTAAGTGCTCGAAGTATACATGAACTCGGCTATGGATGTACATACTATGCGCGATGGTGGTGTGATTTTTTTAGTGGTGCAGGCATCAGTTGCTTCAGGAACTATTTAGCTTACATTTGTACATGCTATAACTTAAGGATAAGATGTTGCCATCCAAATATTTGTTGAATACTTTTTTTTAAATCATTTCAATCAATTAGTTGGGCCGGTATACAATGCTGGTCTTTAATAAAGGGGAAGTACAGTTTTGGTAAGGCTGAACTTTAGTAACCAAAACCTGCACAGTAACATTACAAACTAATATTTATAACTCCACCATGCTCGAAAGGTATAAACAAAATTACAAACGACTAAGTAAAAAGCCTGTTATCATTCAAAAAGAGCCATTAAAACACAAGAGGGCACTCTCTAAAAAGGCATTTGTTTCAACCATTTTTCATAGAAAATTATGCGTGTGATGTTTTGTTTTAATAATGATTAAATAGAGAGATCAACAACTATTTAATACTGCTTTTGCAAATTTTTGAAAAAGTGTAAGCATTTAAAAATATATATATTTTAAATCATCGAATAAATTTGGGGCCCAAATTTATTACGATCGAATATATTTATCGATATTTCAGCCATTTCTGAACCGATTTTGACCAAATAAAGTTTATTCTGCATGTTCTTTCAAATTCGAAACTCGGTTTTTCATTACCTCACAAAAAGCGCCCTCTCTACCAAAACTGAACTACCCCTTTAAATTTAAACTAAACCACCTTGAGTGGCCGAAAAATGTTGTCTTTTTTAGGACTATTTCCCTTTTAATCTGTACATGGTGCTACCATGCTAAGAAATACTGCCTTGTGTTTGGTATGAAGTTTGAAGTGTATAATCTGTTCATTATTAAATACATGCTAAACAATTGGTTAAAAATAGTATTTGTTAATATCGATAAAACTATAATATACTGTGATACATTAACTTAAGCAACTTAATTAACGCTCACATAATAAAACACACATTTACATGAAAGATGAACAAAACATTTTGTATACACTCCCAACATGTTCAGATAAAGTTGAAGTTGTCATTCAAAGAAAATGCTAGTCAAGATTCTCTTTATTATTTGGTATAGATTTTATAAACATCAACACTAATTAAAAAGTAATTATCTATTAGTCAAGAAACTTATTAGTATAGAGAAAATACATTAGTTTAAATGATTTAACAGTTCAGATTTTAGTAATGTTTAATGATTGTACTGTGAAATCACTAGGCATGTACACTGTTATAGTAAGGATTCAGAAATGTATAATAACCATGGCAACAAAATATAAATGCTACAGGTCAACGTGAGGTGTACCCTTTTATGCTACAGGTCAACGTGAGGCGTATCCTTTTGTATTTCACTTGCTGATTGGCAGTTGTGCGATTTTCCCCGTACAAGAGTATGTGACATGCTGTGATAAGAAACAGAAGACCTGCTGGCCATAGCCAATGGATTGCGCTCCAAGAAAAAAGTTACTAGATCTGAAATAGGCCAAAAAGGTATGAAAGCAAGAAACAATATTAAAAACAGTGTATACGTTGTACAAAGAGAAATGTTGTTGTACGTGTTCTTAAAATGAACATTTCTAAGCTATTGCTACTACTATAATGCTTCAATGTGAATGGCACTAGCTTTATAAGTCTCGATCTACTATTCGTCAACATTATCATATAACTTGGGAGAGTGGTGCCTCCTCAGCAAAATATACATGTCTAAATCCATGTTCATGCAGTCTCTGGATCAAATTTTACATGTGATACATGTATTCACGTAAAGTGCGTTCAATAGCATTGTATGTAATATAATTTGATGTTATTCCCCGGGAATCGAACCTAAAGTCTCCGGATTAGTATAGGCCAGTATGGTCTCCCATTTGCCTATATACGCACCATAGCAGCCGACAAAGAATGGACATGTCGCATGATTGCGTAGTGAATACTGGAACCGGAAGACCGTCCAGTCGAACACAATTAAAGGGCAATGCAACTCAAGAATAGAGTTTATCCTACTTTATACATCGTAATATGCCTGTTTATTATATGTAACATTACTCTGACCCAGATTTCTGCTTTGGAAGAAATATGTGAAAACTCTATCGGGTCCCAAGTCGAAATTCCCATAGAACCTAAACCCATAGAAAACCCATAGACCCATAGGCCTATGGGTTTTCAATAGGGAAAATGGAACATGGGACCAATAGAGAACGATATGGGTTTATATGGGTTTCTATGGGACCCATAGAAATTCCCATAGGATTCCCATAAAATTCCCATAGAAATTCCCATAGAATTCCCATAGAATTCCCATAGAAATCTCGCATAGGAATTTCCCGTTGACACTTCCAATAAAGGTATATCAATTAAATTCTCCTTTAGAGAATCATTAAATGATAATTCATACTTATATTTTCCTTATCAACCTCTTCAGACAGTGCAATAGGGCAAGCAAGGCATTGCCTCTTGTTGAAGAGGGTTAAAGAATTGAATTTAATGCTGAACAATACATTGAGGTATATGTATTTGCAGTTAAAATACTTTTCCTTGGTTAGTACAATATTCTATCATATTTATATTGTTTTCTGGAAATATTAATTCCCATCTAGGAATTGAAAATGTGGTGAATAAATTGATTATATATTATTTCATTAAAATACACACCATTAAAAGTGAGTATGTGTGTTAAACAAATAACAAATACATAAACATCATATTTTGTTGCATGAATGATATGCATGAGTCTTGCATGAATATGCCAATTTTCTATGGGTCTGTTGGTTTATATGGGTTTTATAGATCCTATGGGTTTCTATGGGTCCTATGGGTTTCTATGGGTCCTATGGGTTTCTATGGGTCCTATGGGTTTCTATGGGTTTCTATGGGTGTGGGTTTCTATGGGTCCTATGGGTTTCTATGGGTCATATGGGTTTCTATGGGTCCTATGGGTTTCTATGGGTGTGGGTTTCTATGGGTCCTATGGGGTTTTATGGGTTTCTATGGGTCCTATGGGTTTATATGGGTTTTATTTTCTGGGTTTCTGTTGGTCCCATAGAAACCCATAGAAACCCATAGGATTTTCCTATGGGTTTTCTATGGGTTTTCTATGGGTTTTCTATGGGTTTCTATGGGTTTCTATGGGAATTTCGACTTGGGGTATACCACTATTCACGCGAACACTGGAGGCCGCCATTATTAGGTTTGTGCGGACTAAGGTCAATGATATGCATTAATACATTTCAATAGCACAAATTCAAACCATTGTCTGAATACTTGTAGATGCTTTGAAATCAGTGAAAAGCTTTTTGTTCGGCCCTAAGCACATACGTCAGAGTTTGCAAAGCATGTGGGGTAATTACAAGGACATGGCCGCTCCCATCATCTTTTGCCGCCGTAAGAATTAGTAAAATGTGGGTATGTTCACGTAAGTTCGTAAGTTCACGCGCGTACAGCATGCAGCGTTAATAGGGAGTTTTCGCTTATGTGAACGAGAACGAGTTTCCCGTCCTAGAACGACCGTTTCAGGGTGGCCCAGAAATAACGGAACGGGGTTTTTGCCATTGTGATAATATGTTCACTGGATAGATAATCTTTTTAAAAGAAATTCGTTATTCCGAACACCCAAACAAAAACATTACTGTTGATGATATCAAAGTTCTTTTTAAAAGATTATCTATCCAGTGAACCTAGTCTGTATATTTCTTTATAATGGAAAGTACCCCGTTCCGTTATTTCTGGGCCACCCTGTATAAGCAAATAATATGCGTATCACGTAATACTCCACGTTGGCACTGTTTAACAATAGTAACTAGGTCCGGTAAGCTCCGGCATACTTATCTTGCCGAACCTAGTTACTATTGTTAAGTTTGCCAACGGGGAGTCTATACAGTATACGTCATACGAATATTATTTGCATACATCACAGAAGCGGTCTATTGGATGTAGTCAACCCGTGCTGTTCACTACATGTTCGCTGCCTTTGAACCATTTTCGTTTTTAGTTAACGCGCGTTCACAATGACGTCGTTCCCTTCTACACACAATCATGACAAACACTCACACACACACCTTACACTTTCAAACATACACATGCGCAAACACACGACCCGACTGAATTATTCAAACTCCAACACAGACACACACACACATACACGCATTCAATCACACAAAACACACACACACTTACACACACGTATACTCATACGCACAAACATCCACTCCCGCAGGCACGCACGCACTCGCACTCAAACAAACAACAATGCACACAAACACCCCACACATGCGCTCACACAGACACAAACCCTTACACACGCGTATACACACAAACACAACATTAATAAAACTCCCACACATACGCATACAGATACACAACACACACCCACACAAACACAAACACATGAATGCACACTCACAAATGCACACAAACACCCACAAACGCACATCCACATAAACACAAACACACGCACGCACACGCATCCACGCGAGCACTCAAACAAACACAAACACACGCACACACTCAAACAAAAACCCATACCCGTACCCATACGCAGATACACACACGCACGCAGGCACTCGCATTCCAACAAACACAAACAAACACATATACACTCACAAACACACACACACACACGCACAAATGCGCACACACGTACACAAAGCCACATACGCACACATTCAAACACACACGCATACACCAGTTACATAATCCACCACACATACACATACACACGTATAAAACACACATATACATGTTGATACTTCTCTGATTACGTAATTCTGAAGACGGTGCACTGGATTTTCCGACGAACCTGAAATCGGGCATGAACTAGTGCTCAGATTGGCCAGACGACGAGAGAGAACGTAAGTGACGTAATTTCTCGCCTAAATGACGTCATTTATTCTAGTAGGGGCCACAAATATTGGTGTTCACTGCAGTTTGGGGTACAATTGTTTTACTTGGCATACAAACTCCTTGGATCAAAAGAAGAAAATTTATCCAAAGAGACACTCTGTATATCAATTATGGAAATTAGGCCTAATTTGCATAGATACAGTGTGTCTCTTTTGACGAATTTTCTTCTTTTGATCCAAGGAGTATGTATGCCAAGTAAAACCATCGTACCCCAAAATGCAGTCATGGACCCCTTAACCACCCCACTACTCGTCGTCTTCAGGTTTGCGAAAAGTCCGTAATACCTATGGATAGTCATTGACATTCGCTGCGAGTTGGTAATGATCGATTTCTCCCAACTCCCAACATCGTCTGGACATTGTGTTGGACAGGTGCATAAATTATTCATTGGGTGGTATAGCACGCGTTGAGTGGTTTCAGTGCGGTGTGTGTATAATGCTACACGTCAATAATCTGGACTACCGGATTACTAGCCCAGTGCTATGCCAACTGATCTGAGCCATGCATAAAGCTCTTATGAGCAGTCGTTCACTGAGATCATGCATTCAGTTCCCAGTGAAGCTCAATTTTCTTAGCTCATTTTCATTTACTCTAGTACATGTACTTAAAGGTTCCCTGAAATCCAAATGCAAGTCGCCATCAACTATTATCTATTAGTGTATACATCAACTATTTGTTATGTTTTGTATATTTTTTTACATTTTAAATATTATTTTCTTCAGTTTGCTATGTCCCACCTCTAAAAGAAAACGTCCAGAGTAAAAATCCCTAAGTGAAATCATCTGTCAATCAATGCTCAATTACTAAAAAGATGAACAAAACAGGGTGGAATGCAACTTCTCCCAAGATCAGCGCTTGCTCACAATAGCATCACATGTTTGAATACTATTCTAACTGACACACTTTCAATTGCAATAGCAGTTGTTATGTCAGATATGGTCAACCATGATTAGGACAAGAAATGCATTGATAAGCTATGGTAGGGAAACATGCATGTCATTGTGAGCATTTTTTGTTGTTGTTAGTATGTCTTTTGTTCATCTCCGGTTAGCTGACCAATGATTGCCAGGTGATGTCACTGGGGATTGTTACTCTGGAAAGGTTTTTTTTTTTTACAGATATGGCATAGCAAACTGAAGACAATAATTGCTAAAATGTAAAAAAAAATATACAAAACATATGTAGGTCAAATAGTTAAGAAATAGTTGTTGTAGACACATAATAGTTCAAGGCAACTTGTATATGGATTAAGTTCAGGGAACCTTTAAATATATTTATGGTCAGTTTTTGTATTTTTTGTACTTACTTTATTTTTTAAAAGCTGCATAATTATGATGATTTTGACCAATAATTGACATGTGATGTCAATTCATGATGTTTAATTCATGATAGATATGGTATTAGTGGTACAGCTCTTGAACTCATAAAATCATATTTTGAGAATAGGACACATACGGTTGTAATTGATAATTGCAAGTCAGATGTTAAGTTATCTTCATACGGGGTCCCGCAAGGGTCGGTTTTTGGCCCGGTTGCTTTTAGCCTTTATGTTGCCCCGTTGCATGATATTATTTGCAAACATAAATTAAATGGTATGATGTATGCTGATGATACACAAGTTTACATTTTGGTAGAAAAGGGTCATCAGACTGAAGCAATCTTGCAACTCCAGACTTGTATGGCTGACATTAAGAATTGGTCAGCGCATAATGGTCTTAAACTCAATGAAGATAAGACCGAAGTTCTTCACTTTACTAGTAAATTTAGGCAGTGTGGTAGGATCGATAGTATTTAATTTGGTAGCACTTCGAAACAAACTGTTGACTCTGCTAGAAACCTTGGTGTGAGACTGGACAAGCATCTGACACTGTCAACTCTTGCATCGGACATGCAAAGCTGCTTCATTTGCATTGCACAAGATTGGAACAATTCGTCCCTTTCTTTCTAAAAAGTCGACAGAGATGCTTGTTCATGCTCACGTAATGTCTCGGCTTGATTTTTGTAATGGTATCTTGTATGGTCTGCCGTCTGCCTAACAATGAGATTCAAAAGTTGCAACGAATACAAAACTCAGCGGCTAGGTTGGTTACTCGCACTCGACTCAATGAGCATTGGCTCCCGGTTAAGCAGCGAATTGACTTTAAGATTTTAACATTGGTGTTTATGTGCTTGGAAGATTTAGGCCCTGCTTATCTACAACAGTTGATAACAAATTATTGTCCAGCAAGAAACCTTCGCTCTCAGTCAAAATTTTTGTTTAGCCACCCCCATAATATCAACAAATTGTTACGGTGCAAGATCTTTCTAACTGGCAGTCGCAAAGTTATGGAATAAATTACCGAGCCATCTCAAGCATGTTGACACATTAAATGATTTTTTAAGAGTCTTTTGAAAACGTATTTGTTTAATTTGTAAATGGATTAGGTTTTACACTGTATGTCAAAGTTTTGTCATTTTTCATTTCACCTTGTCTCTTCTTTGCTCCCTGTCTGTTTTCCTATTTCTATATTTGCATTACTTCAATGCGCTTATAGACTGAAATTTATTGTTTGTGATTATTCGCTATATAAAAGATGGTTTATTATTATTATTATTGATGATTCCTTGCATATATTACATAGGTTGATTTATTAATCTTCACATATGTATCAGTTTTATGTAGTTTCTATTAAACTAGCAAGGGTCATAAAAAGGATTTACGTGGGGTTTTTTTTTCTAGCTCAGCTGGGCCCTAGAGCAATGGTTTAGCAATCCGGCATTCAATTCCTGGTGAAGCCCAATTTTCCCAGCTCATTTTCGTTTATTTGAGAATATTTATGGCCGGTTTTTCTTATATTATAATTTTACGCTGGTAAATTAACTAAATATCTAACAATATCATTAGACCATAGGCGTCGCTTTCTTCTGGCCATTCGGGGGATGATACGTCGTCAATTTGACCATTTTTGTCGAGGGAGCGAAGCGACAACCCAGCAGCGTGCACGTGTTTTTATGACTGAGAGGGGGGGGGGGGGGGGGATAGGGGGCCCCAAAAGCTTTTGGATTTAGCTGTTTAGAAATTAGAAGATTATTAAGTGCACATTGCAAGCATCATGTTATGAGGATTGCTTTGTCCAAGTATGAATGAACTTTAGCCTGATAGATCATACATATATTGCAAGCATCCTGATGGAACCCTGAATAGAATTTGTCAAGGGATACCAACAGTGGGAAGCTTATTGGGGGTCCAGGGGGCGGAGCCCCCGGAAGCTTTGGGATTTGTAATATCCAGAAATAAAGATGTTGTCGATATGTAAATATACAGTTAAAGAGATAGTTGAATTTTGGTATAGAGGGCGCTACACAGAATATTTTTTTGTGAGATGATGAAAAACTGAGTGTCGAATTTGAAAGAGCATACGATTTGAATGACAGAATAAACTTTTTTTGATCAAAAACAGGTTCAGAAACGGCTGAAATATCCATAAACATAACCATTTGTCATAATTGTGGGGCCCCACAAATATTCGATAATTTTGAACCAGCCGTAAATTTTTTTTTTTTTGTAATGCTTCCTCTTTTCCAAAATTTACAAAAGAGGTTTTTAAATAGTTGTTGATTATCTCTCTATTTAATCACTTTTTCAACAAAACATCACATGCACAATATCTTTTTTTAAATGGTTGAAACCAATGAGTTTTTAGAGAGCGCACTTTTGAGTTTTAACGGCTCTTTTTGAATGATTACATGCTTTTTACTTAGTCGTTTGTAATTTTGTATTCGTTTCGAGCATGGTGGAGTTATAACTATTAGTTTATTATGTAATGGTGCAGGCTTTAGTCACTAAAATTCAGTTTGACCAAAACTGTACTCTCTTTACCTAAACTCAACTATCCCTTTAACTACTGTATAGTTAGTTAGCTTTTGGATTTAGCTGTTTAGAAATTGGAAGATTAAGTGCACATTGCAAGCATCATGTTATGAGGAGGGCTCTGTCTAAGTATAGATGAACTTTAGCCTGATATATACATAGATTGCAAGCATCCTGATGGATCCCTGAATAGAATCAGTCAAGGGATACCTACATTGGGAAGCTTATTGGGGGTACAGGGGGCGGAGCCCCGGAAGCTTTGGGATTTGTAATATTCAGAAATAAAGATGTTGTCTATATTATGTAAATAGGAAATACAGTTAAATATTGTATAGTTAGCTCAATTTTAGTGGGCATAGAGAGAAGTCCTGAATAAAACTATTCAATGAGTACAGGGCCGGGACTGGGTCAAAAAACCTTAATGGGGGTTCCAGGGGGCGCAGCCCCCGGAAGATTTGGGATTTGGGCAGTTTAGCACTATCAACATGTTGTTTAAAGAAGACTATAGTATCAACTTTCACATTATGAATGAGAGGGGGCAATGCTCCTTTATTTTAATGTCATTATATATTTTTAAACCCCAAATATTGGGGGTGATAATAATACAGGCCACCCCCCCCCCCCCCCCCCTCCCCGTGATCGAGGCCCATGTTAGACGTAAAAGATACATACTTCTAGGCTCTGTGGATATCACAGGCATGTTTGCTGAGTTTTCTTCCTCATCTGACAGGATTCTGTTAGTTCTCCAAGATTCACAGCTGGTTACATCACTTGCAGGTTGAGGGGAGAAATCTACTGATGTACTCGATTGATTCAACTGACGTTCCATCTCAGAATCCCTGAATTCTTCGTCCTGTATAACTTTACAGAAAAGGAGAAGTATAACAGAACTGTTCTTTTATTGACTCTATTCATATGTTTTGTACAGTTTAGGCCCATGAATGGAACGTTTGGTGAGTACACGATGAAATAAAGTATTAACGAAATAATAAAGTTATGTAGAGGGTGCTTCAAATACCAATATTTTGTAACTGTATGTATCAAAAACACATATTCTTCAAAACAACGATACATATATTAACAAATTAAGTAATTCAAATAAAAGTCGCAGACGTTGACTTTTATTCACAATTTGACTAATCAAATTAAATATTTATGAAATCTACACATTCCTGAAAATAAAGCACAGTGGCTTTTAAATTGATTCTGATACTCTCTCTTTTACATTTTTATTTAGAAAAAACAATCAGCATAAACATTTTGCAGGTAAATGTTGAATGTTCCAGGTATTAGAATTGTCCCCTACGGCGTTCACGACAGCAAGATAAATATTAATCAAAGTTAAATATACATTTCTTTCATCGAGCATGGTGGAATGAGGACTATCAGACCGTTCCCAAGGGCAGCACACATAATAAAGCCACCAAAATTAACTTTGACAAGAACTTGAATTTTCCTAGCGTTGTCTTTAAATTTACCTTGTACATACATAACCATGGTCAAGATTGCTATAATAATGAATCTAATATGTTTATAAATACTTTAATTAAAAGACGTAACCATTCTCAATGTAATTGTTATCATATTATCATTATCCCGATGGGTTTCAACAAATTCCAATCTGTTATATGAAAGGTTATGCGTACATATATGGAATCTAATCGTGAATATGGAGAATTGTACTGATATGTTCACGAAATATTCAGTTATAAGGTGGCATTGTACACTCTATGTTCGTATTCATTTCAAGGAGTATTGAGTAATACATGTACCTACTTCTAGGTTGTTGGGACGATTCAACTGAGGCTTCTTCTGCTGACATCAAATATCTTTCTGCTTCCTTGGTATCAGTGCTTGGCGCACCATCTTCTGCAATGGTTATTCCACCAGTTGAGGCTACTTTATTGTGGCAAGCCTGCTCTTCTACAGTTTTTGCTGAAGATCAATAAAGTAGAAGATGATACAATATTCTTGATAATAGTTATTCATGGTATGGCAAATTGAAACAGTTAATAGGTATATGGGTCATTCTTCAATAAGTGTATATTTTCGACCATCGTGAGATCGTGAAAATCAAAACTATTTCTCCACTTTCTTTCTGTGTGTTTAATATATGTTAACATCTGTAGATTAGGGAAATATTGTTTGGCGCGATCTGTAATGTGGCTATGTAATATTTTTGGGCTTATGCCGAAAGGGTGGGTAGCGTCGCGTCGCGTCGCGTTGACTGGAACGCGACCATTCGTCCAAAGCCCCCCCCCCCCCCCCCCCCCACCGGTTTTGCCGAAAGGGTGCGTTGGGGGCGTCGCGTCGCGTCGCGTTGACTGGAACGCGAACATTCGTCCAAAGCCCCCCCGGTTTTGCCGAAAGTGTGCGTTGGAAGCACTGATTTCCCATTGACAAAAAAAATCATGCGATTAGGCATATCTCAGCCAATTCTTAACATATTTAATTGATTTTGGGTATTTGGATATTATTTTGTATGCTCTTTCGGTAAATGAAGTTCAAATTTGAAAAAAAAAAAAAAGATTGTATGACGTCATATCTTGTGTACTCAATTTGCTCAAGAGTAACCATCGAAGCCTTGGAATAGTTCACCTTCGGTTTGTATTAATTTGTGTGTAATCGAAACTTGAAATGACACAAACCTGAAAGACCAGTGGCGTACCCAGGATATTTTTCAGGGGGGTGGGGGGTGGGGGAATGTCGTCTGACAAATTTATGTAAGCAGGGGGAGGGGGGGGGGGGAGTGGCCGTATACATTTTTGGAAGCCGAGACCAAGTAGCCTACATTTACAATTTTCGAGGGCTTAAATGTGGTCTCGAGACCAGCTACAAATTGTAAGGGAGGGGTTCAAACCCCCAAAACAGTCATTATTTGGGCAAATGAGCCAAAAGTGCCAAATGAGCCAAAAGCGGAAAAATCAAATGAGGATTATTTCTGATCTTGTTTATTTGTTCTGGATTATTTTTTCATAAATCATGATCACATAACAATATCTTTCAGTTTACATGATAACAAAAAATATTGGGCGTCACCTGATAGGAGAAACAGACACCATACATGAACCCATATACATGGGACTACACAGTGCCTATTTCTAGATTTTCTTCATTTTTTGCATTCCTTTCTATTATTTTTCTGTTTTAAGGTACCAAATTGGATGATTGGATATCACAATATGTGTTTACATTAAAATTTCATTTTTTTGAGAGCCCTAACGTATATTTTTAATGAATCAAAAACTCCGTCCTTCCGTTACTGTCCTTCCGTTACCGAACAGTGAAGTAATTAACTTCTTATAATTAATATACCAATAGACATATTTTGTTCAAATAAATGTTGTAATACTCTTTGAACATTAGGGAATGATAGCATTTGAAACTTTACAGAGATTGGATCGTAACTAAAGAACTTGAAAATCCATGTCCATTTTGCCGTCCTTCCGTTACCGGCCTCATTAGTGTCCATATCTAATAAACGTAATGTAAAAAAATAAATAAAAAATAGGAAATCAAAGGTGTCCCACCAAGAGTCTCAGAAATGTTATTTACAATGATGAATCATAAGCAGGATCCTGGAATTATTTGATTAAATTTCAAAAATTGCGTCTGAATGTCCTTCCGTTACCGTGGAATTGCCCCTTTGGTCAAAAGGGGGGGGGGGGGTTTGAACCCCTCCCCCCAAAAAAAAAATCCCCTCCCCTGGGTACGCCTATGGATCAGACTCAAATTAATTAACTCCGAAGGTAAACTATTCCAAGTCTTAGATGTAGAATCTTTAGTAAATGTGTATTTTGATAAAAAATTAGGCCCTTTATAAGTTTTATATAGGTACTTTCAGGTACACAATCGAACACACATGGCTCGCGCGCAACAGACTGAGCTTCATTATACAACGCAAGGCGGTTGTACAAACCCATTTCCTGGAATGCGCGGAACGCGGTAAACTAAATAGAGCGTGGGAATCGGACATCATAATATTTTACAAACGCAATAATAATGCTTCATAATTATATCGACTACAGTACATCCGAAGCACGCACGCCTTACGCATCGGTTCAACCAATCAACCATGCGCTATAAAATCCATCTTCTGGAAAAGTCGGTCTCTCATAGGATAACACGTGTTTCGTCGCGGTGGCGAAACGAAAACTCAGAGATTGAAATGGCGCAATTTACGGTCGCGTCTTTGATGTACACATCATTGTATGCATATATATACTCTAAACGCGTACATTCGGAATAAGCCCCCCCCCCCCCCCCCCCCTCCGTATGTGCCATTTGGTAGCGTTATCTGAGCTGACGCGCCTTAACGCTACCAACACACCCTTTCGGAAAAACCGGGGGGGGGGGGGCTTTGGACGAATGGTCGCGTTCCATTCAACGCGACGCGACGCGACGCTACCCACCCTTTCGGCATAACCCATATTTTTGTGGGTTTTATTGGTTACAGTCCGTTATTCCGAAGGTTCAGTTATTCCGAAGGTTCATTATTCCGAAGGTTCGTTATTCCGAAGGTTCGTTATTCCGAAGGTTCGTTATTCCGAAGGTTCGTTATTCCGAAGGTTCGTTGATCCGAAAATAAAATCGGGTTCGTTATTCCGAAGGTTCGTTATTCCGAAGGTTCGTTATTCCGAAGGTTCGTTGATCCGAAAATAAAATCGGGTTCGTTATTCCGAAAATTAAATCGGGCTTGTTATAATACTATAGTTTGTGTTTTGTTTATTTAATTTACAGCCTGCATTAAGCATACTCCTCCCCCTTTCCCTCCCTTGGTCAGACCAATCAAACATTAAAGTTTATTTTATCTCTTTATATGAAATTATAGCATTATAACAAACCCAAATTCATTTTCGGATTAACGAACCCGATTTCATTTTAGAAATAGCGAACCTTCGGAAAAAAAATTGTTTGCGGAATGGAGGGAAAATCATAATCTTAATCCATCCGATAGTTGGATCACATATCGGAGAGTGAATTGCTGGTAAGTACCGTATCATATGTATAGTTTTAAGCACAATTAGCGTGCACAAAAATATTTAGTTTCAGTTCTTTATTATGAAGACCTAGAACGCTAGTTCCTCGCACTAGCGTTCTCTAAAAAGTGATACCCGGGCGTCAACCACTTTTATATGATATTTTGAAAGCCAATTCCACAACAATTAGAGCATTTGAATGGGAATTATGATTATTTCCCATGTTTTTTTCGATGATCTTTCATATGGAATTGAAATCAGCCAAATCCGTTACAATTTATGTCGGGGGGGGCACTTTGGAAATTACCAACACTCACCATTGCCTTTAACCAAAAAAATATACCAACATTTGGTTGTAAACATTTGTAAAAACAAATAGTAAAATTAATGGTCTCAAGTTGATTGGGCTAACTTCATTTTTCAAATATCAAAATATCATTGTGATTCCACAAAAATATATCATTCTTCAACATTTGAATTTTGGCTCGCAAAAGGATGTTATTTTTCTTATGAGGAATTACCCCCCTTTCTTCCTGTCGCATGCACGGTTGTGAATTGCATTGCCACGGTCGAAAAGATTTTGCTTGTGAACACCTTGTCTTACCAAATAATGCAATTAATGGCCTCAAGTTGTTAGGGCTATCTTTGCAATATCTAATATCATTGTGATTCCACGAAAAGATCCATGAACACACCCCCGGGGGTTGAAAGTTGCCATGTTGTTCGGGCAAATAGCTCCTATATACAATTCGGGTAAAACATGTATTTTGCGGGCAAAACCATGCAATATTTGGGAAATCCCATAATATGAATGCAATATTATTGCATTCGGGCAAACTAATGTTTAGGCAAGAACATGTCATTTTGGGCCCAATGCGTCTCATATTCGGGCATAATCGTGTTATTTTCGGACTAAACTATCAAAACATGTCTTTATCCGGCACGATAATCGAAGTCCCCCCCCCCCCTTTTTTTTTTTTTTTTTTTTTTTGCGTGCAGGAGAAAAACGGCATGGATATTTATTCGGGCAAAATACCTCAACCCCCGTCAGAAAATATGACCCTACTCCCACGTCTGTATTAAGTGTATTCGCATCTAGTTCAAAACACTCAAGATTTATACTTATACGAAACATGACGAAACGTCGATAGAATATTGTGATTAATAATAATAAAACACGGTGCATGTAGCCAAACGTAGTGCCAAAATGGCCTGTTTAACAAGGCTCTCTATTAAATACATTGCAATGTACATGTACTAGATCTAAACACATGAGCATCATACTTTCGTGTACATACATACAATTCATGGAAAGGGGGACATGAAAAGAAAGATCAGAGGTATAACATCATTAGTCTATAATAATTAAGGTAATATACTAATTATTAAAAATAATCAAGGTGAAACATTAATTGTGATGTAATAAAATATAAATTTGCTTGCAAAATGAAGACGGTATTTTTGTACAACACAGTACGCGTATCTCAGTTAATAGTCCTGTCCTGGTTCACAGGGCTCTGTATCGAGTGGATATTAAAATGCATAGTACATTTAGCTCAAATCACACAAGACTCATACTTACATGTATACACAAACAACACATAGCACAGGGATAATGATCAATACAAATATATATGTACAGTATTGTGATACAAAATGTAATTAAGTGACTTTAGTTTAATTGAGTGACATCGTTTTACAGACTGGTGTTGTCGAAGGCGTTGTGTGTAACAAATAATGCTTTCTCGGTTTCTTCTTCAAGATGGTGTTGTAATTCAAGAAAAATAATAAGAATCAGCGGCGTAGCGTGCTGTAATGATTGGAGGGGCACGCGAATTATAAAGGGGCAAACCTCATGTATTTATTTTGTATTGTTTTTTTTCCTCGAATCATTGGTGTCCACTTGCCCCCCCCTCCCCCTTTCCATACTGCTACGCTACTGATTAGAAGTCATCGTAAATATATAGTGTCAGCGAATGACGAGATGTGTTTTCAGATCAACAACAACGACAACAGCAACTACAGCATCTGGTCTCCTTGTTTGAGCCTGTGAAGGTAAAAGCAAAATATTACATAATTATCACATCGAAAAAATTACTAATCTTTCTCTTAGACAAATGGAATTCTTACACATGAAAATACATTACTTGATGAAGTTGGTGGTTTCGTGGTGTATTGGCGCAGGATATACGTCTCGTCTTTCATTACGAAGGTCGTTGGTTCAATTCCCAACCGTGACACGTGTACCCTTCATCAAGATCCTTAATCCACATTTGATTATCTAAACCCATGTATGAACATGGTACTTGGCAGGAACTGATTCTTTGTACTGCTTGAGGGCCCCCATCATGGTAGCTAGGCTAAAGCCAAGGTAATATTGCTCATATTGTTTTGAGACTTCTGTGATAAAGCCGCGCTAATTTGACAATTATTATTATTATTATTATTACTATTATTATTATTGTTAGTATTATTATTATAACCCGTATGACTATTATTATTTTAGGAGTCATTATTGATCATAATTGTACTTGGACATACCGAAAAACATTACTTTTCGCATGAGATTTATAAAGTCATTGGAGTTTAAAATAAACTTAAACATCTTACCAGGGCCCCGTTGCAGAAAGAGATACAATCGATTGTAAGTTACAATTGATTGTATATAAGTCAGAACATTTGCGCGTTTCAACCAATCAGATTTGCCCATTTAGAACACATGATCCGACTTACAATTGTAACTTACAATCGATTGAATCGTTTTTCTGCAACGGGGCCCAGTACGTATACTTGTTAATTTGTATAATACTATGATTCTGTCATAAAAGATATCGTAATTATTTTATCATTGTAT
>JBAMJV010009550.1:0-10000 GCA_037951105.1 Echinarachnius parma
AACGTGTGCATCAACATATTATAAAAGACTATAATACTTTCCAAGTTACCACTATTCGTCAATTTGAAGGATAATCATACATACTACAAATCAGCGTTGTGGCTGCAGACTTTAACTATTTCTTATAGAGTGCCATTATGATACAACACAATTTGGATACATTTGCTAATTCCCTATGATTTACACTATTAAATAACTGACTCATTTTCATTACATTCGGTCTCACTCTATAGTATGACTTTATAAAGGTCTTTCTTTCATTATCTAGTACTGGACATTCAAATAGATAATGAAATTCATCCCCTAATTTATTATTGTTACAAAGCTCGCATATGCGATCCTTTCTTTCGATTCCATTATATCTTCCAGTTACTACAGGCAATCTGTGATTTCCACATCGGAGCTTTGCTAAAGCAATTCTCAATGAGGGCGGCATTAATATCAAATATGGTTCCATAATTACCTTACTTTTAAAAATTCGGTAATTTAAACAACATGTACTATCGTTAATTTTACAGTGCCAATTTTGAGAATATGTATCACTTAATCTTAGTTTAAGGGCTGATTTCACCCATGAACTACTTACTTTTTCATATTCATACCACAAATTTGACATACCTAATTCATGCAAAACAGTATGTACATATCGAGTCCATTTAGAGGAAAATATATCATTATCTCGCAGGAGTTTCAAAATATTACACACTGTCGTTGAATACTTGACTTCTTTACCAGATATAGTTCTAAACCAATAGTTAACCATTCTTTCTTTTACAACTAATGATACTTCAAACCGACCTAATTCACCCAGTGCCATGCTATTCATCGTACTTTTTCTCAATCTTAACAATTGCTTACAATATTGTGCATGCAAGGCCTCGATCTGCGCAATATTTTCAAAACCCCAGACTTCACTTCCATAAATAAGTACGGGCACCACTATCCGATCAAAAAGTTCTACCTGTATGTCTAAAGGAAGTCTTAACTTCCGAGATTTTATTATCAGACTATACATAGCTCTTTTAGCTTGAGTAATTTGCTTGTTCTGGGCTTTTTTGAACGTATTGTTATAATTAAACACTACGCCCAGGTATGTGTACTCATCAACCACCTCTACTTCTTCTCCGTCAAACATAAACGGTTCATATTTTTTTACTTTTCCTTTAGAAAAAATCACTACTTTCGTTTTACTAACATTAACTTTTAATAACCACAATTTACAATATTCACTAACGGCATCTAATGCTGATTGTAATTCACGTTCATTGGTTGCTAAAACTATCGTATCGTCTGCATATAATAATGAGAAAAGTTTCATAAACACTTCAATTCCATTATTGGACATTGCACTTTTTAGTTTTTTGGGCAACAAATCAATACCGGGATATCTATCTTTAATAAATAATTCAAAATCATTTATGTACAATGCAAAAAGTAAGGGGGATAAATTCTCCCCTTGTCTAACGCCAATGTTGCAACTAAAGTAATCAGATCTTTGAGAATCTTTCACAACACATGATTTCAAATTTGCATACATATTATGAATGACTTTGAATAGTTTTCCTCGAATGTTTTGCTGTAAAAGTTTACACCAAAGTAATGTTCGATCTATCGAATCGAATGCCTTTTTGTAATCTATAAAGGCACAGTATATTCTTTTTCTGTGAGATAAATACAAATCTAGGATCGAATGAAATACAAATACGTGATCTACAGTCGAATATCCCTCTCTAAAACCTGTTTGTTCCTCACCGATTAAATAATTCTCATTCAAAAATGTACTTAATCTATTATTTATTATTGATGTAAACAATTTCCCAATACAGCTTAAAAGTGTAATACCACGATAATTGTCAGGGTCGTTCGGCGACCCTTTCTTTTTATAAATTGGGCAAATTAAACCTATAGTCCAATCAGTTGGTATAATTCCAGTGTCCAAAATTATATTAAACAATTTAGTGATTACTCTAATTAGAGATTCATTACTATTCTTTAAACATTCATTTAATATTAAGTCTATGCCACACGCTTTATTATTTTTTAACTTTTTAATCTGACAAACGACTTCTTCGTCACAAATCGGTTTATTAAAATCATAATTGTCGTTTGACACTAAAGCATATCGATCAAAAGAAAAATCTTCCTTTTCATCATATTCATGTAATGTATCTTTTTTATTCAAATCCCTAAAATGGGATTCAAATGCTGAAATACCAATTGTATTTTTTTCCTTTTTATCTTTTACTTTTAAATTTAATATTTTCCAATATTCTTTCGGATCTTTTGATTTTAGAGCACGAAGCTTCTTATGTAAATCCTTAAGATACATATTGCGTTCGTGCTTTAATGTTTTCCTATACAATAACTTCACGCTCTCAAACTTTTCCTCATCATCTAGACTACCTTTTGAACGTTTGCAATTTTTCTTAAGTTTCAAAAATTTTGACTTTAATTGTTTACATGTCTCATTAAACCATAATTTATAATCAGGTTTATGTACTTTTGTATCGCTTTTCCTTTTCTTTTTACTCGTTTTCTTCACTAAATTTGCTTTAGAAGCTGCCTCAATGTAAACACTTTTTATACACTCGCATAATTTGTCTATTGCTTTTTGATCAGTGTTATTTCTTTCTAGTAAATCTATCCTGCTACAAATATCATTAATCATATTTGCATCTAAACCATTTTTAAATTCATTGCAAGAAGATGTATTCCAAACAATTTTCACATTTGCTTCAATAAAGGAAGAATCGCCTTCCTGTTGAGTGTTTACCTCCTCACTTCTTTCAAGCGAGTCTACGTAAATATCTAAATGTACACATAAAGGATTATGTTTGTCAGAAAGCGTATTATCAAAACAATCTACCTCACAATTTCTAACTAACTTAAACGATTCTCGTGATATAATAAAATAATCAATGGTGCTCAAATTTCCAAATGTGAAATGGCCTCTGGCATCATTTCCTATTCTACCATTAACTATTGTCATTTCGAGTGATTTGCATAATTCAATGAGATTTACTCCATTTTTATTTATGCATCTATCCAAATTTCTTCTTTCAGGAAGTGAGGGTGTTTGCACATCTAAATATAAATCTTCGCAACTATCTTCAACACAATCTATCAAATTCCCTGTCCGAGCATTAAAATCTCCTATCATGCACAAAGGAAACTCATATTTACTTTTTAAATCCACAATAGAGCATGCTATCTCCTCGAAAATATCAGAATTATAGTATTTCGAGTTTTCATGTGGTACATAAACTGATCCAATAATAAATGTGAACTTATTATTCAACTTAACTTTGCACCACAGAACATACCTTGATTTTACTTTTTCTATAATTTGTACATTGTAACAGTCTTTGTATAGAATGCATACGCCATGCACTCCTCCGTGAGGCAATGTATTATCAGTGCGCTCTTTACAAATATATTCATAACCAGGCGGTATAAAATCCTCATCAATATAGTCTGTCTTAGTTTCTGAAAAGCATGCGATGTCTGCATCAGCTATATAGTCTGGCAATATTCCAAGCTCCAGCTTAGAGTTTATACCGCATACATTAATACTAATAATTTTAATCAATTGTAAGCCAGAAGAATTCTGTTTTTCAGGAATTTTGTGTATCAACGTGTTATCAAGACTTTTATAATTGTGCATTGTTACTGCTAGTGACGGACATTTAGCAGTCTCTCCGCCGTCTCCAGGCAATCCACCCAGTCCCTGGGAAACTCTCGACCCCTTGCCTTCCATCTGTTGTTTGAGGAGGGGCGCATCTGAAAAGACATACCTCTGGTCTGTCTGGTCGCATCTGCATATGTGTGTGGTCCTCGGTATTGTTGACTGGCCCGCCTTCCAACCTCTCCGCCGCGGTGTCTGGTATCGTCTGCGTGAGTGTGTAGTCCTCGATTTCCTGCCAAATCTTCAGAATGCTGTATCTGTGAACTGGTCTGCCGCTGATGTTGATCAGGTTGGTGTGTGTGAAGTGACCGCCGATCTCTCCGAACCTCATTATCTCCACCGACGTAGCTGATGATGTTTGACGCCAGCTGTTTCGTCCCACTCCGGTTCAAATGAAGACCATCTCGGGCGAGGTGCATTTCTCTTATGTTATTGTTGTCGATCACGCTCCACCCTCGATTGGCTGCCAATAGTTGTATTGCCGTGTTAACGTTTCGCACTTTTCTCGCGATTTCTGGTCTCTCGTTTCGACGATGGATTATCGAGGACACAGCGATTGTAGAGACGGATGGTGCTTTCAATATCTCGTCGCAGG
The DNA here is from genome assembly GCA_037951105.1 of Echinarachnius parma. Taxonomy (NCBI): domain Eukaryota; kingdom Metazoa; phylum Echinodermata; class Echinoidea; order Clypeasteroida; family Echinarachniidae; genus Echinarachnius; species Echinarachnius parma. The sequence continues at coordinate 4,281 of JBAMJV010009550.1, forward strand.
AAGAGACGATCTTCGCCACGATTTCATCTTCGTGGTCGTCACCAATGTTATTCGTTCCAAAATGAAGGATGACATTCTGCGAAAGGTGGCATGCAATCTCCTTGGTCGTAACATCATAGGCTTGCTCGACCCTTGCACCTGATATGCTCTTGCAGAAAACTGACTTGGATCGCGAGATCTTAGATGAATCGATATGTTTGATCATCGAGTCTCCCACTATGAGTACATCTGCCCTGTGGTTGTTTTGAATGACGGTGCTAGGACATGTAGGAGGTTCTTCTCTTCGCGTCTGTGCCATAATCCTGTGATGTTTGGCTCTGTATGCTTTCATCTGGATAGTGTATCCACCTTCGTCAGTCCCTACTTTTACATCACTCACAACTGCATTAGAAGCTGTCTTCACATGCTCGACTGCTTCCTGTCCAGATTCCTCGTTCAAAATTTCAAACCGATTTGATGTCGGAATCGACGGCACGAATTCCTCGGCAGCATCGGCAGCATCGACAGCATTGACAGAATCGACAGCAACTGCAGCATCTGCAGCATCGACAACAACGGCAGCATCAACAGCAACGGCAGCATCAGTGGCAACGGCAGCATCGACAACAACGGCAGCATCAGCAGCAACGGCATCATCAGTAGCATCGTCAGCAACGGCAGCAACGGTAACAACAGCAACGGCAGCATCGACGGCATCGGCATCATCGCAAGCATCCTTATTCCGTAATGACTCCTCTAGTTTTTGCAATCTTACGTTGATGCACAATACCTCTTGGAGGATCTTTAAGAGGAGATCCTCATTGTTCTCTCTCAGCGGCACAATGACTTTGTTCACATCTTCTTCGGCAATCGCCTTTCTCAGTCTCCGTATCATCACTTCTTTGACTCCTTTTGTATCTAGCCCTCGCTTCTGGAGCTCAACTTTCAATTGTTTGACCTTGAGATATCCGATCTCATTAGCCATTGTGACGTCAGTCAAAGAGCGCAGTCTGTTCACCGTTCACCTAACACAAAAGAGCGCAGTCTCCAAGGTGAATCCTCAGTTCCAGGCGCAGAATTAAGAAAAGCGCAGGAGTTGTCAAAGCAAGTCAAAACAGCGCGATATAAGAAAAACAAATGTTTTCAATCGAATTTTTCAAAAGAAAAATTCATTTTTTTGATGCAAAACCAATGTTATTCAAAAGAATAATGAGTAGAACAAAATAACACGCTTATAATCAGCTTCCGAGCGTCAATGCCGATCTTCCCATGCTAATTTCAATCTGTAAGTCCTCCTATGAGTAAGATTAAAAAGCCGATATCAGGAGCCCCGCAAAAACACGTCCACTCTTCAGTGATTTTGTTAGCAGACTATACATAGCTGCCGTTGCTGCCTTTTGCAATCTTACGTTGATGCACAATACCTCTTGGAGGATCTTTAAGAGGAGATCCTCATTGTTCTCTCTCAGCGGCACAATGACTTTGATGACTTTGATGACTTTGATGACTTTGATGCTGCCGTTGCTGTTGCTGCTGGCTTAATGTGAATGACTCGGCTATTTTTAGCCTAGCAACAACACTATTTTCGGAAATAAATCAGCTGACTAAGCGCACCGATTTTATAATGCGCACACATACGCAGTTATCATTGGTCAATTATTCCACAAAGCAGTATCATGTTGGGAAGAACAAAATCGATTGGTTTGTCGGTGCGTATATTCCAGACAGTGTGCGTGATAATATGCAAATATCCAAATATGCCATTGCCTGTTTATTGTGCACGTTCTAGATCTGTGAATTTAACAATTCTTTATTTAGAAAATGTGAGTGAAAATCTCTAAAAGCTATCGACTATAATTTTTAAATATTTTTACCTATACAAAGACAATATTGAATTAGAAAAGCAATGTGTCCCTCAGGTGTACCCAACTTGGAGATAAGCTGATGTTCAATCGTCATACTAGCCTGAATTTGCCGAGTTTAAGTAAGTACGTTCTGGGGGTGTATTCTGAAAACGATTTAAAGCTAAAATTTATTGTATCTACGTCACTAAAAAAAATTTTAGGAAATCGGTATTCTGAAACTGCGATTTTTTTTTTTTCATCTACGTCACTACAAATTTTTAGCCAGCGCTAAAATTTATTGTAGTTGCCATGGAAGATATGCAAATTTTATGCAAATGAGGCAAATCGGTATTCTGAAAAGAATTTTAAGATAAAACTTACAACAGAATTTAAAATCACTTACTAGCAGTTTTATCTCCGTGACTTGAATCGAAAAGTAAGGTATGGCAGCGCTTCTTGGAGCACGTATCCTCCACGAGCATCAACACGCGCATGGCCGCCCGTAGTTCGTTGCCTTTGTCAGTTGGGCTAAACTTCCCGATTATCGTTTGTTTACGCTTCGTCGCTTCTTGCACTATGATCATCGTGTCATCCTCCGTAAAGTTGTTCGCTCTATGTGCCGCAATTGTGATAATTTGAGTTGATTATTGTACATAATATTAATATAAACCAAATTAGTTTAATTGATTACATAACGGGTGTATAGATATCGCGCGCTTTTAGCAAACTTTGCGCGCGCATGAGATTAAACGCGCTTATTTTGGACACAAGTAAGTCAGAGATTCGAAGGTCATGAGTGTTACCGTTGCCAGTTAAAGAAGTTAGCATTTTTTTAAAGAGTTATTATGTTCAAATTTAGCTTGAAAATATATTCTGATGAGGATTGTCTTGTTAATGACATAAGAAATAGAGCACCAATATTAACACGAAGTGGCAGAAGGGTAAATTGCCCAGAAAGGCTGAATTTGTAGATATGTTTATGTTACATTGTTGTTGTATGTTTTGTTTTTGAATTGTTGTATATTGTAAATAAAAAGTTTGTACTCTCATACCCCGGAAGGGGGTCGAAAGAGTAAATAAAATCGTACAAATCGTACAAATCTTACAAATCTTACCGTTCCCCCCATAAACATATCGGAAATCAATTCGTTATAATTTTTCATACAAAATTATCTGAGAACACAACCACACAAAAACAATGACAAGACAACTTAAAAATAACACTTCCATTAAATACATGTAATAATAGTTTATTGACAAAAACGGCCTCGAACTCGATTCCAACATGAATCTTTGAGACCACTCACGAATCTTTTTCACTTGTCCGATTTTATCATTATGATTATTATATCTTGATTACGTTCAAACAAATCGTATACATAAACTTGCAATATAAATTTTAATCACGGCGTAATTCCCACGTGGTCTTAAAATCATATGCAAATGATTAAAAATATCGATGTAAGCGATATTTTCATTGGTCAAATGAACAGCAAGGGGCGTGGCTTTAATTTACAACGCGCACTGGCGTAAGCGTTAAAATGTCCTTAAAATCTTTTTCAGAATACCGATTTTAAAATTTTTTAGCGCGATTTTATTTTAGGGAGATAAAATTTTTATCTCCGCTACATTTTCAGAATACACCCCCTGATCCTTACTTTTGTTTAAATTAATACTAACAAAGGGAACATTTGTTCCAAAAAAGCTATCCACTATAATTTTTAAATGTTTTTTCATTAATTTAAATGAACAAGATTCAGTACTGTAGCCAAACCTCTGGGTGTACCCAACTTTCTCTTTAGCTCGATTTGAATCTTCATTCTGTTTGAAGGAACATCGCTGCGCGGCCGCTAGTGATCTGTCTTGTAATTCTACAGTCTTTGCTTTTACACGTTACGCGCACGCGCGCGCGCACACGGCGGCGGCTCTGCAACAATTTCATCATGGCGGATAACTATACCGTCAAGACTTCGGAGGAGTTCGGACTCGCTGAACTAATTGACGTATTCAGAGGTGAGAATTTAAACTAATTATTTAGTAATCTGAACGATTTTATACTTACAGACTGCTGGCTGGCTCGGAGGGTGGATGCCCAAGAGAAGCTAGCAGCCCCCAGGCTGCTGGCTGGCTCGGAGGGTGGATGCCCAAGAGAAGCTAGCAGCCCCCAGGCTGCTGGCTGGCTCGGAGGGTGGATGCCCAAGAGAAGCTAGCAGCCCCCAGGCTGCTGGCTGGCTCGGAGGGTGGATGCCCAAGAGAAGCTAGCAGCCCCCAGGCTGCTGGCTGGCTCGGAGGGTGGATGCCCAAGAGAAGCTAGCGGCCCCCAGGCTGCTGGCTGGCTCGGAGGGTGGATGCCCAAGGGAAGCTAGCTGCCCCCAGGCTGCTGGCTGGCTCGGAGGGTGGATGCCCAAGAGAAGCTAGCAGACCCCAGGCTGCTGGCTGGCTCGGAGGGTGGATGCCCAAGAGAAGCTAGCAGCCCCCAGGCTGCTGGCTGGCTCGGAGGGTGGATGCCCAAGAGAAGCTAGCAGCCCCCAGGCTGCTGGCTGGCTCAGAGGGTGGATGCCCAAGAGAAGCTAGCAACCCTTCATCGTAATCCCCATCGGCATTACCATCGGCATTACCACCTCCACTACCACCTCAAGCATCTACATCATTACCACCATCAGCAGCAGCAGTATCACCATTAGTATTATCTTCTTCATCACTATAACACCTATAACACTATCTTGACCACCATCGTCATTTTCTTCTACTTCATCATCAGCAGCATCACATTGGCATCATCTTCTTCATCATCACTATCAGACTCATCATCTTTATCACCATCATCATTTCCTTCTACTAAATCATCACCACCACTTCCTCCACCACGACCTCCTCCACAATCATAATCATCATCATCGTCATCATCATCATCACCACCATCGTAATCATCACCACCTCCACTACCAACTCAATCATCTACATCATTACCACCATCAGCAGCAACAGTATCACCATCAGTATCACCATCACCATCTTCTTTATCACTATGAACATCCTCGTCTTGACCACCATCATCATTTTCTTCTACTTCATCATCAGCAGCATCACATTGGCATCATCCTCTTCATCATCACTATCAGACTCATCATCTGTATCACCTTCATCATTTTCCTCTACTAAATCATCACCACCACCTACTCCACCACCACCTCCTCCACAATCATCATCATCATCATCATCATCATCATCATCATCATCATCATCATCATCATGGTCAATCATCATCATCATCATCATCATCATCATGGTCATCATCATCATGAACATCATCATAAATGTAAACTTCATTAATTACATTCCTGGATCAAACACCAAATACTACTTGAATGATATATTAAAATGAGGATTAAATTGATTCATTCAGAAAGTACAGAATTTAACATTCATTTATTTGTGTTTCTACTTTTCAATCTATATCTAGTATTTTGCACAGTTATCATCACTATCAGACTCATCATCTTTATCACCATCATCATTTCCTTCTACTAAATCATCACCACCTCTTCCTCCACCACGACCTCCTCCACAATCATAATCATCATCATCATCATCATCGTCATCATCATCGTCATCATCATTATCACCACCATCGTAATCATCACCACCTCCACTACCACCTCAATCATCTACATCATTACCACCATCAGCAGCAACAGTATCACCATCAGTATCACCATCACGATCTTCTTCATCACTATGAACATCCTCGTCTTGACCACCATCATCATTTTCTTCTACTTCATCATCAGCAGCATCACATTGGCATCAACTTCTTCATCATTACTATCAGACTCATCATCTGTATCACCTTCATCATTTTCCTCTACTAAATCATCACCACCACCTACTCCACCA